>SNQJ01S0017338.1:23521-35003 GCA_010110895.2 Picea sitchensis | reverse complement strand
GCGATATTTTTGTAAAAATATTCAAATTTATAAGGATTTTATATAGTTTTTATAAATTTTTGGCGATTTTTAAGGTAAAATAATTTTATCCTATAGAATTTGGGCGAATCATTTTTAAAATAGCGAATCTCATTTTTGGAAAACCATCGAAAATTAGCCCATGAGAGAAATTTAACCCCTAAAATCATCCATGCCAGGTGAAGTCTCAGGGTCAGATCTGAAGTGTGACCCCCTCAAACTGAGTAGATCTGAATCTCAAGAATGCCCTCCTCCTCTCCAAATCATGCCAATGCTCTAGTAAATCAACCGATAGGAATAACTCTCTCCAAAGTACTAGAAGGATAGATCAGGGACATGCAAATACAACCCAAGTGCTCAAATCTCCAAAATCCCTCTCAGACCTTTGGATCGAACTTTCCTCCAAAGAATGATGCACCCCCCTGCTGGAAACCCTCAAGGGTACGACCTGCTGCTCTCCTGGATGAGTGATGGTACCTATGAATGCTGTAGAATGGTGTGGGTGGAGTATTGCATCCTCGAGACCAATCTTGGAACAAGATGGGTGGAATATTTCACCACTGAGATGTTCTCTAGGGTTTGTATTCTTAAAACTCTCAAAACTATGTGCTCAAGAGCCCAATAGAAAAATGCATAAAAATACAAGATGAATGAGAGGTGCTCCCTAAGATTTCCTTTATACCTCCTTTCTATTCTTCTGTTGAGTTAAGTTAACCCTTAGTTTCAACTCCTAACTCAACCTCAAGCGCTCTAATCCTTCAGTGAGTTACTTTTTACTTTTTCAAGTCAACTTCAAAATATAACATTGAGTTTAGCTGACTTCTCCCCATGTTGCATGAGACTATAGTCTAGTGGGGATGACTAGACTACTGAGTCTCTCCAAACCTCTTCATCAAGAGGTGGGGGACATCATA
Organism: Picea sitchensis; assembly: GCA_010110895.2. Taxonomy (NCBI): domain Eukaryota; kingdom Viridiplantae; phylum Streptophyta; class Pinopsida; order Pinales; family Pinaceae; genus Picea; species Picea sitchensis. The sequence continues at coordinate 34,071 of SNQJ01S0017338.1, read as the reverse complement.
GTCTCCCCTACTAGAAATTGCTTGTCCACAAGCAATTCTGAGCTTGTCTCCTGTATCACATGTTCACTCTCCCATGTAACATCCTCAATAGGCAAGTCCTTCCATTTGACTAAGTATTCCTTGATTCTCCTCATCCTGAGTTTCTTCTCCCGAACCTCCAATATCTCTTCCGACATTAGTACCAATTTCCCCTCTTCATATAAGGGGGGCAATACCTCAAGTGGGCTGATGTGTTGGCCAATGGTCCTCTTCAAGCATGACACATGGAAGTCGTTGTGTATCCCGCTGCTCTACGGAAGCTCAAGTTCATAAGCCACGACCCCTACCTTCCTGCTAATCCTGTAGGGTGCAAAGAATCGGGGTTGGAGCTTTTCTGCTCCACTTCTTTTGATAGAAGCATGTCTGTACGGTTGTAGCCTTAAGTAGATCAAGTCACCAACCTCAAAAGTGTGCTCTACCCTATGTTTGTCTGCCTTGACATTTTGCTGATTCTTTTCCATTTGTAGATGATCCTTTAATTCCCTGAGTATGTCTTGACTCTGCTGCACCCAATCTTGTACCATAGGATCTCTTCTATCCCCAAAGAAAATCTCTACAAAGGAGAGAGGGTCATAACTGTACAAGGCCCTGAATGGAGTCATACCAATGGACATGTGATAAGTGGTGTTGTAACAGTATTCCCCCAGGTGTAGCCACCTAACCCATGCCTTCTGCTGCCCTGCGACATAATTTCTGAGGTATCCTTCTACCCACTTGTTGACTATTTCGGTCTGCCCATCAATATGAGGGTGGTAACTGGTGCTAGGAGTCAAGGCTGTACCAACCAATCTAATAACTCCTGCCAAAAGGTGCTCATAAATCAGCTATCCCTGTTACTAACAATGGTCTTGGGTAAACCATGTAGTCTGAAGATCTCCATGAAGAATAAATCTACCACTTGTGCTACACTGAAGTCTATGGAAATGGAGAAAAAGTGTGCAAATTTAGTTAACCTATCCACCACCACAAAAATACAATCTTTCCCCTGTACCCGTGGAAATCTTGTGATGAAGTCCATAGATATGCTTTCCCATTTGTGCTCTGGGATGGGTAAAGGTTGTAATAGTTTTGTTGGATGGGTATCCTCATCCTTGTTTTCCTGGCAAGTAGTACACTCTTTGATGTGGCACACTACATCTTCTTTGAGTCCTTTCCATGAAAACCTTTCCCTTAACTGCATGTATGTTTTGACAATGCCTTGGTGCCCTGCCACTAGTGAATCATGACGTGCTTGTAGTACCTTTTCCTTGAAGGCTGACTCAAGAACCAAGAAAATTAGGCCCTTGTAGTAGATGATGTCATCTATGACTCTAAATTTGTCATCTTGTATATGCCCATCGATCAACTGACAAGCAAACTGGTTTTTGGAGTATTCCACTAAGAGGTGGGCCTTCCAATCAACTAAAATATCAGTCATAGCATAAAATGATGGCCTTCTAGAGAAAGCATCTCCAACTATGTTATTCTTCCCCTTGAAAAGTTCAATGTCAAAATCATAGGCCTATATCTTTTTCACCCATTTCTGCTGCCTCTCATTCGATTCCTTCTGTTACAAGAAGCACTTAAGGCTGTTGTGATATGATCTCACTACAAATCTTGCTCCTACCAAGTATTTCCTGAATTTGGCCAAGGCATGTATGATGGCCAACATTTCTTTATCATAGATAGTGTAAATAAGCTCATGGCCCCTCAACTTCCAGCTCTCATATGCAAGGGGATTCCTATTCTGCATAAGTGTGGCCCCAATGCCCTCTCCAGATGCATCACACTCCAATATGAAGGGTTGGTTGAAATATGGTAAGGCTAAAACTGGGTATGTGCTCATTACCTTTTTCATTTTGTCAAATGTAGACTGTGGCTCTACACTCCATATGAAAGCCCCTTTCTTGGTCAAATCGATCAAGGGTGCGCAAAGTTGTGAGAACCCCTTGATGAACCTCATGTAATAACTGCAAATTCCAAGAAACCCCCTCAATTCTATAAGAGTCTTGGGTGTGGTCCAGTCAAGTATCACTTGGATCTTCTCTTGGTGTACCTTTACCCCTTTCACTCCAATGATGTTCCCCAAGTAGAGGACCTATGTCATTCCAAATTCACGTTTGGACTCCTTGGCATACAAGGATTGGTCCTCCTTGATGGTCAAAATCTATTCCATATCCTGAAGATGTTCCTCCCAAGTCTTGCTATAGATCAACAAGTCATCAAAAAACACAAGAAGGTGCTTCCTCAACTGCTTGTTGAAGACGTGAGTCATGCATGACTGAAATGTGGCTGGCACACTGGTCAATCCAAATGGCATCACTAGGAACTCATAGTGGCCGTAGTGACACCTGCATGTAGTTTTGGAATGTCCTGCTCCCTCATTTTGATCTGATTATAGCCAGAGTGCAAGTCAATATTGGTGAAATAAGCATCCCCATGGAGCTCATCCAATAGATCATAAATCCTCAGAATGAGATACTTGTTCTTAATAGTCTTCTTGTTTAATGCCCTGAAATCAATGCACATGCACACGGTTCCATCCTTCTTCTTGACTAGTATCACTAAAGATGCAAAAGGACCGGAACTTGGTCTAATGTGACCCATGTCTAATAGTTATTTGATGACATTCTCTATCTTGTCCTTGTACTTCTTTGGGTGTCTGTAGGGAGTGGTGATAATTGGTTTGGCTCCCTCTTCTAGCTCTATGATATGCTCAAACCCCTTATCTGGTGGTACTCCAGGTGGAATGGGTCCAAACACCTTGCTATGTTTGTCAATGATCCTCTGAATCTCTAGTGCATAGTGAACCTTTCCTTCCTTTTCCACACGTACTGAAATCCTACACTCAACAACATATACAATGTCCTCTCTTCTTAAAATGGCCTCCATTCGCTTTGCTGTGACCACCCTAGCTGTGTTTCCTGACATGCCCCTGAGAACTACCTTTCTCCCACTCTCCTCTGTGAATGACATCTCCATCATCTTGTAGTTGGTGGTGATTGGTCCCAATGTACTAAGCCACTAAACCCCAAGGATGATGTTTGTATCAGGGAGGTCCATCACATAGAAGTTCTGTGCTAAGTCATGTCTTCCCAGTGAAAGCTTCATCCCTGGAATATACTTGTTACAGGGCATGGTGCTTCCTCCTGCTACCTCCACCTTGAATCCTTCAAATTCAACCGTGGGTATGTGCCTCCTCTATATTAGTGATGAGTCAATGAAGTTGTGTGAAACACCTCCATCAATGAGGACCAAAATATTCTGTCCCTGTAGTACCCCTCTCATCCTGAAAGTGTGTACTTGGGGACCTCACTGATGGATGCTAGCGTAGCCTTCTCTTCTGTTGTCATGTCGTGACTTGGACCCTCCTCTTCTGCATTTTCAGTGGTGTCTGGTTCTATGTTCTGGATGTGGTCGAAATCATCATCCTCCTCATTATCAGATGTTACCTCAATTTAATGAGCCTTTCCATGGCCCATACACTTGAGGGATGGATCCCAAGGATCTTTGCATGTATAACATAACTTCTTTGTTCTCAGTTCTCTTCTAGTGTTCTCATCCATCCTATCTCTTCCCCTGTCAAACCCCCTTGGGTCTATTCCTCCTTGATACATGGGAGGTATTTGATCTCTTCCTATGGTATTTAGAGGTGGTTTAGGGATAATTTTAGATTTCGCTGCTGGACCTAGATCTCTAGTTCTCTATATGGCATCCTGTAAGTTGGTAGGATTGAAATCCTTGACCCAACCCTTTAAGGGTTCCATCAACCCTTCTGTGAAGAGCATCATGAGCCTTGACTGCGATACATCCTACACCATGAATGCTAACATCTGAAAATCCTCAATATATAACTCTGGTGATCCTGTCTGCTTGATTTGGGTGAGTTCCCTGAAATGTAGCTCTGGATCTCCTTGGTCAAACCTGTTAATAATCTCTGTGTAAACTCTGTGTAAGCCACTATCTAATTGTGGCCAAGTGTAGTCAACCCATGGTACCACCAATCATGAGATTTTCCCTCCAAGTACATGGTGGAAAACTTGATGGCATCCATCTCTCTCATAGGGTTAAGCTGTAGGTAAGTATCAAGTTTTTGCACCCAATCCTGTGCAGTCATCTTGGCCGAACCATCAAAATAGGGAATTTCCATCTTTCCAGCCCTGTTCTCTAGTGCATAGTTGTTCCTGTGGTACGGCCTCTAATTTTTCCCTCTGAATTTAAGTCCACAATACTGATCCAAGGTGATTTGTCTTTGGACTGGCATGCTTAGTGAGTTATATTCCCTGACATACTGATCAAAGTTTTCCTCAAATTCATCTTGGTAGCTTGGTTGTGGATGCTCATCCATGAACGAAGGTGTTGTTCCTGAGATTACACTTAAGTCTCAAAGAGTAATGTCAAGGCATCAAGAATTTAAGGAATGTTTTAAAAGGTGATTTTTCTTCCGTTAATTATATGAGAATTAACCCTTAAATGAAATTAATAAATGAACATGACAGAGGTCGTGTTTCGTTGTCTGAGTCGAATAATAACATCAAGTGATGAGAGAGAAAATTAAAAAACTGTTAAACAAAATGAGGCATCAATGATAGATGAATCTTACCTTGTTTACAGTAGAATAAAATATAAAATGCACCCTTGAAAGGATATAAGATACAGTGATCCAAGTAGCTTGCAGGTCTTGTATTTACTTACAATGAATACAGAGGAAAAACTGCTTGCTTATCAAATAACTGATAAAATGTGATTACAGTAGATGTTATACTATATTGTAACCACTCACTCATCAAGGAGTAACATAAAGAAAACTAGAGATATGGAATACAAAAGAAGCACATAACTCAAACTGCACAAAATTTGGAATCCTTGTCTGCACTTGTATTAATACTCACAAAAGGATGAGTTTTCTTAGTTACAATACGACAAGAAGCATCCTGTGTTAAGTCTTTGAAATATGTATTTATACAAAAAATGTTCTCAACCCTAAGCGTTTGGAATTCTCCTTATTTATAAAACAATAAATATTACAATATGTGAAATTTGAAATGCTTCACTTGCATCTCCCCTGTCTCTTCGCCACACTGCCATAGACGTTTCTCCTTATTGTTCTCCATCTCATAAACAACTGGTCTCTAATCATGACCTGAGTACATGATATGCCCACATTGTCTCATTTGTTTCTAGACATGCTGGCTTTCCCCTGCTCGACAAATTACACACATTTTCCTACGAACTGCACCACCAATCTGGAAGGCTCAATTGTGTCATTTGCCTCAAAAGTATACAACTTATTTTCTAAGTGAGACAACCTATCTTCCATCCTCCTATCTTCTAAATATGTAGACTGTAGTTGCAGACTAGGACTGACTATCCATTTATGAATCTGGGTAATATCAATTTGTTTCAATTGCAAGATTTCAGTCCGAGCCTCTTCCATGTTTGTCCTGAAATCAAGTTGATTTTTTGCTATGTCAACTTGCCCCAAGACCTTAGAGATATTATCTTTTTCGAGGCCTAATGACTCTTTTTTGAGTGTTTGAAATGGTTCTTCACAAACTTTCTTCACTTCCTTAGCTAATATTTTACTTTCAACTATGTTAGCCTCCTAGGACTTCAATATTATATCGCCTCTAGTTTGCTTCGAAAGAGAAAATATAGAGACCATGGCTACTTACTCTTTTGAATATGACACAATTGCCTCCTGGAAGGTAGCTCGAGCAATGATGGCCTCTCTCTCCTTTAAGCAAATGTATTTAAGGATTGGTCTACCACCCGAAAATGGTTTTGGACAACTTCCACCTTAGCAAAAAGGCTTTGCTGTGATGATTCTAGTTTTTCACGCACCTCCAGTGCCCGAGATTGGAAAACTGCCATATCTACAACCGTGTTTTCAGTTAGGTTTATTTTGGCCTGGAGTCGTTTTACCAACTCTCCCTGCTGACTAGCCCATTCTCTACTTGCCTGTGCGTTCTTATGCATTTCGTTGAGACTGGATTTGAGCTATTGAATTTCCTGTCCGTCACATGCTCTACTCTGCTCAAAACTCTTATTCATCTCACTCATGACATTATGTTCCACAGTCTTGACTTGATTTTGCAATTGGCTCACTAGCATAATCTTCTGCTTAAATTGTTCTTTTAGGTTCCCAACTGAATACTGGTTTGCTGTTGCAAAAGATCCCTGCGAGCCTCCCACCTCTAAAGCGAAGTCTGCCTCTTATAAGGCCTGTCCATCAAATAGCACCCTGCATCTCTTGAAAATTGTACCCTCTTTTTGGTGCATTTCCCATTTTAACACAACCCTCCTTTTCTTGCTGAAGAAGAAGTCAGAAGGGGGCATCTCTTCAACTGAAATAGGTGTAAGATCTTCTATGAATACTACTTTGGCGCTCGGGTTCCCTCTACTGAACTATAAGGGTGTGATAGATTGGACAAGGCTGCCTATCTCGGTGGATGGTTGTTTCCCGACTGTGTCGGTAACCGATTTTCTTGGTGTGGATAGTGGCTTTTCTTCTCCCTTTTTTTATCAAGGCCTCACTTTGAGCTTTAGCTTGATCACTTGGTGGATTTGTCAATGTGGTGTGTCCTTTCTGAGTCAAAACCTCAGTCTCCTCCAAATTTTCTTGAGCATCCTGTCCACTGGAGCTCTTTGTTTCTAAGCTCTAGACCTCAATTTTCTGTGCAGCTGGAGGTGTTGGGGTTTCTCCCTGCAAGAATTTAGGAAGGCCATTTCTTTGGTGCCTTTGAAAATTATAGAATTAAACCATATTATCTAGATCCAGAGCTTGGAATCGACTCAAAAATTCACAATAGGATCTTGCTCCTCGGAATATATCATCCTGGGGAGAATCTTCACGCTTGTATATTTTCAAATTGTAAAGGGCCATGTTATTTCCTATGATCTTCTGAGGAACGTGTTTCTTGAATTCTATACTGAAAAGTTTGATTTCCTCCAGGGCTATAGCCTCTACTTTCGAATGGCCAAAATCTAACAGTGAAAACATGCCAATATGCAAGGGAAAAGTGGGCCATACCTTTTTCTTCACTTCCTTTAGTTCCTTGTTGATTCCCCCAAGCACAGCCTGATGCGCTACTTCATGAAAAACCAATCGATCTGGTAGAAACTTTGGCAAGGCATGTGGAGGAATCGAACAACCAAAAACCCTAATATAAGAAAAATGCTCTTCAATATACTAATCCTCTATCGTCCCCAGATTGGTCACTATTTTGTCAGAAATCCTGGGAGGTGGGCACCCATATATAACAACATGCATTGACACCACCACATAATTACAGATTTCATAGAATAAATCTTTCTCTTTATCTTCCCGTAGCTTGGAATGATAAAGATGTATTGGTTCGACACTGGTCAGAGTCCAGCTCCAGCCCATCAAAGGAAAAGGTGTCATAAAACAAATGACATCCATAAGGTATGCCAACATGTAAAACATGGAAGGTCATCCTTTGGCTTTCAACGTCTGATATTTGGTGATATATTTGGCCAAACTGTCTAATAATATCTTGGCTCAATTGAATGAAAAACCCTCTACAACTTTGTGCATTATCGGTACCCATGATAATAGGAAGTGGGCAGAGTTTTCCCTCCCGAAAATTCTACAGAGCATCATGTCCACATACATCATATGAGAGTCTAATGATGCAGTGGCATATATGCCATGAGTGTCTACTATGAATTTTTGAGGGCGTGCCCACCAATCTTTGATCAAGTCAGGGTAATTCTTTACACCTTCTGGGCACTCTTCTTTATCGAATTCCTTTAAGAAAGCAGTATTATAACTGTGTTTGAATGTTGGGGACAATTTGTACATCACCTACATATGTTCTCGGTGAAAAGATCTAACAACAACTTTTTGTGAATTTTAGATGGTCTTGGTCACGACGTCAACGTTCTCCAGGGTCTAGCCTATCATGTCGTTATACAGCATGAGCCTTGGCTGCTTGGATATCTTATGCAGCTCTGATTGAGCTACGTATTTGAACTTCGTTGCTTGAGTTTTGATCCCCTCATTATCTGATTCTTCTGGACAATTGTCCAGTTCATATTGTAGGATAACGCATAATTGCATCTAGGTTTTTATGGTCTCCACAACTCTCGACGATGTGTTTGAAAGGACATATGTGTTTTGGCTCGAGCTCTCACCAGTCCCTTTAACCATTTTTCTCGGAGCCATGATAGTAGTAAACTCAACATTGTGTTACCTGTAACAAAAAATGCACAAAACTTATTATCTCGCTAAGCTTGCCCTGTGAAAAACACGAATGAAATTCAAAATGAAATATCTTCTTCACCTTAAGTGCATCAATTTGTGTAAACCTTCACTGCCAATATGTTTACTTCCCTTAATGAAAATATTTGGGCGATGATCTGAGATCTGATTTGAAGTCATTTTCCCTAGATCGACTATTAATTCCATTAATGGCTAGAGGTTCATGATCTACAAAAGCATATACGAAAATTTGAATTTATCCGAACGATGATTAAATGAAATCTTAACATGATATAAATGATGTTTAACCTGTTAATTAATCACGTTTAAACTTAACTCTTTTCGGACCTTCGGGCCTCGGGGTATTTGCTAACAACTTGATATATGATTTCCGATGCTCGAAACTACGAAGTGATTAATTATTCGTTAATTGTCTTTAATATTTAATTAATTTTGTTTATTTCTTAAGACATTTCGAGAGTTTGGGTTTTGTGAATTTAGAATGCGATGGATGGTGAATACCCGAATTCCAAGTGTGCAAAGCTATTAATTACCTTTAATTGAGATTAGTTTAATTAACCAATGTTTAATATTTCGGGACTTTGCGTTTCATAGATTTACAAGTTAGATATTCTGTCATTTTCTTGAAGGGCCGCTTCCTGCAGTGGTGCATTAAAGGTTAGGGAGGTATACGTGTTTATGGTGACTAGGATCAAACACTTTTTGCCTGTCGAGACTTCGAAGGCGAGGCATGTTAAAATGCCTGAAGTATGAAACTCCAAAACTCGAAACTCTGAAGTATTCTTTAGTGATTTTACTTTTTAAAGAGTAGGCAACTCCATAAATTCTAAGAGATTAGGATCGTTTGATTGAATGGAAGACTTCATCAACGGTGAGAATCAAACGTGTGTTGTTATTTAAACGAGAATGAAATCTATTTAAAGTCTAAAGTTTAGAAATATATATGTGTTCCCACATAGGCTCCATCTAGGGACCGCGTCTCCCTGCGAGACATCGAAGAACAGTAGACCAAGTGCCTTTATTGGGTTAATGGAGTCATTATTACATTTCTGTGAAACACATTCAGAAAAAGGATCATTCCGAGAAAAGAGTTTAAATCGAAACTTAGAAAACCTTTAAAACACATCAAATCATTGACCTTCAGTTAGACTAATTGAAATTCCTCTTTCTTAAAACTGTATTTGGATTTGCTTAACATAATCAAAGTAACTTTAGCTAAAATATCAAGTTTTGATCGATTTCGTTCACATCAAGGTTAAGTGTATGTAACATAATTTCTTAGGGGGATCCCTTGTTGGTTCAGAATGTAAATATTACTGAAAAAAAATCAGATGTCAGAGTATATCATGTAGATTCGTATGACAACCATATAGATATAATAGACATTGTTTCACTGCCAGCGAGCTTGTTCAGTACCCCAGTGAAGTTATCTATTTTTCCCATTGAATTTCCTTTCACCACTTCAATTTAGCAATTTTGCATTTAAATGTTGAGATGAGGGCAATCATTTAATGAATTTCCTTTCATCCTCTCTTTTTGGACAAAATGGGAGCAATCGATTTTTCGAATTTCTTTTCACCATTTGCCTTGGACTGGATGGGGGAAATCATTTCATGAATTTCCTTTCACCATCCGTCTTATTTTTTAATCCATAAAGTGGGGGAAATCAACTTGTCTATAACATACAAGGGGTGATATCTGTTTAAGATATTCAAGGAAAGGCCTATCATAATTTTTAATATACTCTGAAACTATTTTTCTTTCAATCTTCAATACATCTTCACCTCTTGAGAAGATTTTATAGGGGATTTTAAATGTTAGGGATCAACCTTGAGCGAACTAGTCAGTTTATAACGAGATAAGAGAGCTAAAGTTATTAGGATTATCTTAGACATACTTTCTTTCAGTTAGTTTGAAAGGGATGTGCAAATTTTCGCCTAACATTATTGAAGACATGTTTCTGAGTTTTCAGAGTTAAGGTGAAATCCTTTCTCTTTATGAAGACCAGGAAGGGGTATTGTGATCTAGGTGGATATTGGTGGCCACCCACCTATTCCACTTGGACCCCCACCATTGCTTCTTTCAGTTTTTCAGTTTTCGCATAGTTTACTATTTTTAGCAGTTTTTTCAGGTCCTAAACTTCCGGGGCCATTTTGAGGCCCTAAACGATGTTTTTTTGGGTATGTTTCTCTCCCAAACTAACATTTAACAATGCTATTTTGTATTGAGCATTGTATTCCTCAGATAGATCTTTCCAACGAGCTATCATATGCCTAAAACGAAG
>SNQJ01S0017338.1:0-18627 GCA_010110895.2 Picea sitchensis | reverse complement strand
TTGTAATCATCTTCTCACGGATGTGAGTAGCGGCCACATCTCTTCTCAGAGATAAGCTACCAGCGCCCTCGCTACTTTATTTCCATTCTGTCTGTAAGCATATTTCAGTCATTTGTTATTAATGAAATGAAGTCTTATTTCCGCTGCATCTCTGTGTTTATGTGTATTTCTATATTTCATTGTGTTCCTACATAAATCCGGATCATATTGATAATCGTAGGAAAATAAAGCTCTTAGGATGGGCAAAATAAAACAAAAAAAGTTCTGTTGCGAACGAGGTTAATCTCACACAAGCTTATTCATTGATTCTCATATTTTCTTTAAGGTCTTTTTATTTTTTTATTTTAATTTTATCCAAACTCATAGGAAACTTTTAGGATTAGGCTGTAATTCTTATATTCCTTTGGTTGTTGATCATGTGACAGTATTTGTATGGATGAGACTTCTTTTATACTTAGTGATATCCCCTTAAAATTTAACTTGGGTCAGTAGGGCAGAATATCATACCTCAGATTCTCTTTATATTTTCAACCAAGTGAACTATTTATTTATCACCTGTTTTGAGAGAAAGCTAATGTCCTGAAAAGTTAGCATTGGCTTCAGATACATCCTTATCTCTCAACTATTAGCAAGTCTTCTGCATAAAAATAAACATGAGAAATGTCAGAAACTTCTGAAAAAGAAATGGTAGGTATTACTTGTTTTTTCATATTTCTGTTTTTTATAAAATCAACAAACCTGGCCATATTTACAGTGAAAGTAAAAACTTACCAAAGAAACGGAAAATTACAAATTAAAACACAAAAATCAAAATGGTATGTACAATGAGAGTTTGGAAACTGATTATTGCATGAAGTGCTTGAGGTAACGCCCATTGATAGGGGTGTTAGGGATTTTCCCATTGAGGTTTTCTAACAAGAATGAGTTCTTTCCCTCAGAAGCCACGATATTGAAGGTATCACACTAGATGTGATCGAACTTACCATGTTTTCCAACATCTTATTTCCTAGCGTCCCACTTCAATACTAGGTCATCAGGAAGGAATTCCCTATCTTTGGCTTTTTTATCAAACAAAGCTTTCATGTTGTCTTGATATTTTTGAAGTTTCTCATCCACTTCATCTCTATTTTGCTGTACCTCAATTAACTGGTTTATTCTTCTGGTAACATTGTCAGGCTCCTCCTTTGAGTCTTGCCAAAGCTTCATTACAGGCAGAGCGAGATTTATGGGGAGGAATACATCGGTACCGTACACCATTTGGAAAGGATACATTCTGATTGATTTCTTAGTGCCGATTCAATTTTCCCACAAAGCATATTTCAAGTGAACATGCCAGGATTTCTTATTCTCAGTCAACACCTTTTTAATTATAGTGATCAAGCTCTTATTTGATGATTCAGCTAATCCGTTTCCCTGAGGATAGTAGGTCATGGAATTTCCTAGTACAATATTGTACTTCTAATAAAAACTGACCATCTCCATGGATTTGAAGGCTTGGGCATTATCAATAACTATCTTTCGAGGACAACCAAATCTAGATAAAATGTTTTCTTCTAAGAAATTGATCACTACTGAGTCTGTAGAATTTCGTGTCGGAATGGCTTCTACCCATTTAGTGAAATAGTATGTGGCCGTTAAGATCCATTTATGTTGTGCACTTGAATGTGAATGGATTTCTCCAATGAAATCGAGACCCCATTGTTGAAATGAAGCTTCTGTTTTGATCGGGATCAAGGGTAGTGCGTGAAGCGTTTTTTTGCCTAAGAATAATTGACAAGAGTTACAGGCTCTGACTTTAGTATTCACATTTGGAAATAGCTTCAACCAATAATACCTAGATCTCAAGATTTTATAGGTCGTTTCCCTCCAGGCGCGGTGTCCTCCACACACCCCTTCATGAAAATCGTTTATAACGTTCTCTGTTTCAGATTCTATTAGGCATATTAGTAAAAATCCTAGGGGATCCTTCCAATACAATTGGCTGTCAATGATGCAATATTTTATTGCGTGCAAATTTAATGTTCTCGCTTTAGAAGGAGTCATATCACTTGGGCACCGAAGATTCAAGAGATATGAAACTATGTCGCTATACCAAGCTACGGAGGAGAATTTTTCTTGAATCTGAGTTTCATGAGTCTCCACATCAAATTATTCTATGTCTGGAAGTTCTTCGTAAGCTTGCAGATGATTTATTATGAGTTCTATGAAATTCGATTCGGTTAATAGCTTAGCCAGGCCTTGACCTTTGATGAGCTTAGTCGGTTTTACCTCAAGATCAAATTCTTGAATCTTGGCTAGCCATTGACCCCTCCTTCCGTCACTATTTGGTTGCACCAATATGTCTTTAACAGAGCTAGTTGGTACGTAGGCAATTATCTTGGAATGCAACACATAAGTTCTAAAATCTTTGAGGGCTTTCACCATAGCATATGCCTGTTTTTTTAGTATGTCATATTTAAACTCGACATCTCTGAGGCTTTTACTAAAAAATTCTATTGGTTGCTCGAAACCTTCATCGTTCTTTTGTAAGAGAATGACTGCGATAGTGTGTTCAGATGCGAATGAAAAGATCAAGAACTTCTTCATGTAGTTCATACTGGCTAGCACTGGTGCTTCTCCTATCGCTTTCTTGATGTGTTCAAAAGATGCTTTAGCCTCAGTTGTCCATTTTACCTCGTTGTCCTTTTTTAGCATATTTGTAATCAATTTAACAATTTCAACGAAATTTGGAATGAATCTTCTTAAAAATTGTATTTTTCCTAAAAAAGACTGAATTTCCTTTCTGTTTCTAGGAATATTTATTGTATCTATGGCTTCAACTCTTTTTGGATAAATTTTGATTCCTTCCTTAGATACTATATGACCCAAGAGTTTACCTTCCTGCATTGCAAAATGAGATTTCTTGGGATTTAGGGACAAACCATATTTCTGACATTTCTCGAATGTCTGTTTGAGGTGTACCAAGTGCTCTGCATCAGAGTTAGAAAAAACAGTTAAATCATCAAGATAGATAACAAAAAACTTAACTCTTTCGCCAACAAAGGCAATGTCCATCACTCATTGAAAAGTGGCCCCTGCGTTCATCAGAACAAATGGCATTTTGTCCTACATGAAAGTACCCCATGGAGTGGTAAATGCGGTTTTCTCTTTGTCATCTTCGTGGACCACAATTTGATTGTAACCTGAGAAGCCATCAATCATAGACATTCGGTTAGCCCCGACCAATTTTTCCAGAACGTGATCCATTTTAGGGAGCATGTAATTGTCTTTAAGAGATGACATGTTTAGGTTCCTGAAATCCATGCAGAGTCTGATTTCGCCGTTCTTTTTTCTAATTGGAACTAAATTAACTACCCACTCAGAATATCTGAGTGGAACAATAATTTTTGCATCTAGGATATTTTTAACTCTCTTTCTATTACATGCAGGAGTATTGGGTTTATCTGTTTGATCTTTTGCTTGAAAGGTTTGATGCCTGATTTCAAAGGGATTTTATGCTCGATAATAGTGGTATCATAATTTTTCAGTTCATCGTAAGACCAGGCGAATACATCTTTGTATTATTTGAGTAATTCAACATATTTACTTTTCATTTTGGGTGGAAGGTATTTAGAAATTTTGACCAGTTTGGGGTTTTTCTTAGTGCCTATGTCACAATCTTCAACCTCTTCGGGCTGAGGTTGCAAGGTAGAATTCAAAGGTATATCTTCCTTATCAAATAATATCTCTAATGAAATTAGACCCTTAGGAATTTGATTGTTTTTTAACACCAACATGCGGTGGTTAGAGATATTATCTTGGAACTTCTGAGGATCTTCGTCTTCTTGCATGATCCAAGTAGGGTCATTTTGATTTTCCTGGTCGATGTGCATTTTGGAAAACTCATCCACCATTTCTAGAATCTTCTTGATATGTTCATCGTCTTCAAAAATCTAGCAGTGTTGGACATTATTTGGTATTGAAGGCTTGTGCCTCATTTCTATGTGGTATTTTAGCTTCAATACTGTAGGTGGCATAAAAGTAGCAACCGCTTTTGCTAGGGAGTCAGCTTGTTGATTTTCTTCCCTGGGAATATGATGAATATTGAACGATGAGAAAAAGTTTTCGATCAAATCCTAGGCACAGCTCCTGTATGACCTTAGCCTTGGATGCTTGGTTTGATACTGCTGCCTTATCTATTTTACAATTAATTCTGCATCATCGTAAACTATTAGATTTTCAATTTTCAACTTCCGGACAACCTCCAATCCTAATATCAGAGCTTCATATTCACATACATTGTTGGTATAGTCAATGTCCCATTGTAACTTCTATGAGAAAGGAATTATGAATTCATCTATGAGTGCCACAAAAAGCACTCCGTCTCCGGCTCCTTCCCAATACAAAGCACCATCAATAAACATTTTCCAGACCCCTATGCTATTTACATTTTTGTTTGTTTTTTCGATTTTTTTGTTTTCTTTTTCTGAATCATTTTATTCTGTACATTCATCAAAACCATCATCAATGGATAATATACAATTTCCTAAATCTTGATCTGTGACATAAACCAGATAATTATTTGGGTTTTATGGTTCACTTACGGTATATGCCAATCTTGTCTCTCTGTATAGATGGGTGAACTTTCCACCGAAGATCAGGATTGTAGCATACATCATGTCTATTTGAATCGATCCTCCAAGTTTGGCACCCCAAGACCTAGATAAAAAAATGCCATATTTTGCAGGAACATCATCAACGACTACATCCATGAGAATACTCTTCACATGGATCTATGTAAGATTAACCACCAAATATTTTATCATACCAAGACATTTAACCTTTCTTGAATCAAAAGAATATAGATCTTGGTATGGTCTGGTAACCTCAAGGCCCAGTTTTTCCAAAATAACTTTGGGCATTAAGTTATGGGAGGCTCCAGAATCCAACATACAGTTATGGAGTAGGTGATCATGCACGGTCAACGCAATATAAAAATGAGCAACAAGATCTTTAGCATTTTCGATATGCAGACCAAACATTATAGTAGGTCTATCATCTTCTAAATTAATAGTATCCACATGACTTTCAGTATCTGAGAAATTTATCGTTTTGGAAATTTGTTTTCTATACATCAGATTTTTTGCTAATTCAACCAGGGGCACATGGATTTTGATTTAATTAATTTAATTTTCCAGATTGAAACTTCCAATTTTCTTTTCGGCCTCTCTGGTTGGGATCTCCGTTTCTCTTTTTTCTTGTCTATTGGTTTGCATTGCTTTAGTTTTGGTTGTCTTTGTTTTGGCAGCTTTCATTTCAGTTGTCTTTGTCTTGGAAGCTTGCATTTTAGCTGTCTTTGTCTTGGCAGCTTGTGTTTCAACTGTTGTTTGAGCTTCCTCATTTGTTTTATTTCTCGACAAGATCTTCCTTGGTGGGGAAGTTGTAGAATTTTTATCTCTAGGCCTTAAATTATACTTTTGTTGAATCTCGACCATTATAGAGTCGACGATTCCTTGATAATCAAATTCTCCCATATTATTTATACTTACCTTGTTTCCAAACAATGTTTCTTGATCTAAAGACCTCTCATAATGTTGTCTGGTTAGGTGAGGTTCTTGATCATTATCACTGAGGTTGTCAATATCTTCATCTAACCCCCCAAAGTCTTGTACATCATCGCTTTGCATAAAGTTTTATGTTTTAAAAGGAGATTTGATTTTCTGATCTTCATTTTTTACTGGTCTCTGCTAGACCGGGGGATTGGGAATCTTTTTGAAATATCTCCTAGCAAAAGGATCAGGTTTAGCCTGGTCTAATTCCATTCTAGAGATTTTGTTTGATAATTCTTTAATTATTTTAGCCATGTCATCCATTTTGTCCTCCGCGGACTTCCCAGATCTGGAAGTTCCATCTTGTTCCCTAAAGAGTTTGGTTTCTTTGGTTCTTGTTTCGACCTTCGCTTTCAGTTTACCTGATGCCATCATGTTCGATTCAATTTCTATGGCATTGTCTTGCATTATGGTGAGATCAATCGATCTCCTCTCTCTCAAAAGCAAGGCAAAGTTGGGCTCGAAATCCCCTGCTAAAGTCACTTTAGCTGCGGGCTAAGAGGGTTTGACCTCTGCTGGGATTTTATGATAGAGTTTATTAAACATTTGGGTGAATTCTAGGACTGACTCGAAATTCTTCTTCCTCAGAGCCCCAAATTTTGTCATATAGTATAAATGATCTTTCTTCTCTCCCCACTGCCTTAAAAAGGCGTTTTCTAGCGCATCATAAGATGCTATAGAACCTACCTGAAGCCCTCGAAACCAAAGTCTTACCTGACCCTCAGTAACAAAAGTATTGAATAAACATCCTCATGCTCAATGCCGAGGATATCAATGAATTGGTCAAAACATTTGATGTTCTCTGTGGAAGTTAAATCTCCTTCTCCCATGAATTTTGGTAAGTTCTTCATATAATTTTCTGGTAAATCATGAAGGACAGGGGGAAAGACTAAAGGAGTGTATCTGGCCACCACTTTGGAAAAAATACTAGGGGGCGGAGGTGGTGGTCCTTAACCACCTCTGGCGCCACCTCCTCCTCTAGCACCACCTCCGGTGCCACCTCCTCCCACAATATCCATTTGATGTCGAGGGGATGAACTTTGGGAGTTAAAGAGAGGGTTTTCTCAAAATACTAGGGAAATTTCTAGTGCCTCAGGATGAAGTGAAAGCGTTTCTGGAAACTGACTATTAGGAGACAAAAAGTATGAAAAGGGGGGAAAAGGGAAATGAGGGTTGGGTTCTTCGGATTTACAGGATATATAAATAGGAGAACCAACAAGATTTGAATTAGGGTAAGAGATATAGTCCTCATAATTTTCAGGAGCTAAAACCTTTACTTCGAGGACCAACAAAATATCAATAAAAGCGGGTATTGAAAGGGATCTTTTACCTTTATTAGTCAAGGGGTAAGTCGTATCGACCTCATCTTTAATCTTAGGTAGAACCAGGTCGGGGTTTAAGGTTTCAGCTGCAAGCTTCTCAGTTGATGTATCTCTGAAGTGGCTTTGCATATAACCTTTTTGCGAGGTCGATTGTTCAAGTGGAACCTTAGCATTAGTTTGCACAATTTTGGGTTGGTAAACCTTACTTGTGGATTCAATATTTTGCTTGAGGTATCCCCTTGGTTTTAATATATTTTCAAGATCAAATACATGCGTAGTCTGTTGATCGTATGTGTTCTTCCTGGTATTCTTTCTACCAAATGCCAGTTTATCTATAGTGGAGTCGCCAAGTGAAAGACACAATTTATCCTTATAAAAGTATTCAATCTTTGTTCACTATTAAAGAGAGAAACTTACCATGTCGTTCTCCCAGGGAAAAATAACTTCGTTTCTCCATCCCCGACAACGTCGCCAAAAATATGTTGTTCCTGAGATTACACTTAAGGCTCAAAGAGTAATGTCAAGGCATCAAGAATTTAAGGAATGTTTTAAAAGGTTCCTTTTCTTCCATTAATTATATGAGAATTAACCATTAAATGAAATTAATAACTGAACAAAACAGAGGCCGTGTTTTGTCGTCTGAGTCGAGTAATAACATCAAGTGATGTGAGATAAAATTACAAAACTGTTAAACAAAATGAGGCATCAATGATAGATGAATCTTACCTTGTTTACAGTGGAAGAAAATATAGAATTCACCCTTGAAAGGATATACGATACAGTGATCCAAGTAGCTTGTAGGTATTGCATTTACTTACAATGAATACAAAGGAAAAACTGCTTGCTTATCAAATAACTGATAAAATGTGATTACAGTAGATGTTATACGAAATTGTAATCACTCACTCATCAAGGAGTAACATAAAGAAAACTAGAGATATGGAATACAAAAGAAGAACATAACTCAAACTACAAATAATTTGGAATCCCTGTCTGCACTTGTATTAATACTCACAAAAGGATGAGTTTTCTTAGTTACAATACGAAAAGAAGAAGCCTGTGTTAAGCCTTTGAAATATGTATTTATACAGAAAATGTTCTCAACCCTAAGCGGTTGGAATTCTCCTTATTTATAAAATATTAAATATTACAATATGTGAAATTTGAAACACTTCACTTGCATCTCCTATGCCTCTTCGCCACACTAGTAGAGACGTTTCTCCTTCTTGTTCTCCAGCTCAGAAACAACTGGTCTCTAATCATGATATGAGTACATGATATGCCCACATCGTCTCATTTGATTCCATACGTGCTGGCTTTCCCTTGCTCGACACATTGCACACATTTGCCTATGATCTGCACCACCAATCTGGAAGGCTCAATTGTGTCATTTGCATCAAAAGTATACAACTTCTTTTCTAAGTGAGGCAACCTATCTTCCATATTCCTGTCTTCTGAATATGTAGACTGTAGTTGCAGACTAGGACTGACTATTCATTTATGAACCTGGGTAATATCAATTTGTTTCAACTGCAAGATTTCAGTCCGAGCCTCTTCCATGTTTGTCCTGAAAGCAAGTTGATTTTTTTCTATGTCAACTTGCCCCAGGACCTCAGATATATTATCTTTTTTGAGGCCTAATGACTCTTTGTTGAGTGAATGAAATGCTTCTTCACAAGATTTCTTCACTTCCTTATCTAATCTTTTAATTTAATCTATGTTAGCCTCCCAGGTCTTCAGTATTATGTCGCCTCTAGTTTTCTTCGAAAGAGACAATATAGAGACCATGGCTACTTCCTCTTTTGTTGATGACACAATTGCCTCCTGGAAGGTAGCTCGAACAATGATGGCCTCTCTCTCCTTTAAGAAAATGTTATTTAAGGATTGGTCTACCACCCGAAAATGGTTTTGGACATCTTCCACCTTAGCAAAAAGGCTTTGCTGTGCTGATTCTAGTTTTCCGCGCACCTCCAGTGCCTGAGCTTGGAAAACTGCCATATCTACAACTGTGTTTTCAGTTATGTTTATTTTGGTTTGTAGTCATTTTACAAACTCTCCCTGCTGACTGGCCCATTCTCTACTTGCCTGTGCGTTCTTATGCATTTCGTCAAGACTGGATTTGAGTTGTTGAATTTCTTGTATGTCACATGCTCTACTCTGCTCAAAAATCTTATTCATATCACTCCTGACATTCTGTTCCATAATATTGACTTGATTTTGCAATTGGCTCACCAACAGATCCTTTTGCTTCAATTGTTCTTTTAGGTTCCCAACTGAATACTAGTTTTCTATTGCAAAAGCTCCCAACGAGCCTGCCACCTCTGAAGCGAAGTCTGCCTCTTCTAAGGCCTACCCAGCAAATAACACCCTATGTCTCTTGACAATTGCACCCTCTTTTTGGTGCGTTTCTCGTTTTACCACAACCCTCCTTTTGTTGCTGAAGAAGAAGTTAGAAGGGGGGCATCTCTTCAACTGAAATAGGTGTAAGATCTTCTATGAATACTAATTTGGCACTCGGGTTCCCTCTACTGAACTGTAAGGGTGTGATAGATTGGACATGGTTGCCTATCTCGGTGGATGGTTGTTTCCTAACTATGTCGGTAGTCGATTTTCCTGGTGTGGACAATGGATTTTCTTCTCCCTTTTTTATCAAGGCCTCACTCTAAGCTTTAGCTTGATCACTTGGTGGATTTGTCAATGTAGTGTCTCCTTTCTGAGTCAAAACCTCAGTCTCCTCCAAATTTTCTTGAGCATCCTGTCTACTAGAGCTCCTTGTTTCTAAGCTCTAGACCTCAATTTTTTGTGCAGTTGGAGGTGTTGGGGTTTCTCCCTGCAAGAATTTAAGAAGGCCATTTCTTCGGTGCCTTTGGAAATTATAGAATTTGACCATCTTATCTGGAGCCAGAGCTTGGACTCGGCTCAAAACTTCCCAATAGGATCTTGCTCCTTGGAATATATCATCCTGGGAAGAATCTTCATGCTCGTATCTTTTCAAATTGTAAAGGGCCATGTGATTTCCTACGATCTTCTGAGGATCGTGTTTCTTGAATTCTATATTGACAAGTTTGATTTTCTCGAGGGATGCATCCTGTACTTTCGAATGGCCGAAATCTAACAGCGAAAAAATGCCAATTTGCAAGGGAAAAGTGGGCCATACCTTTTTCTTCACTGCCTTCAGTTCCTTGATGATTTCCCCAAGAACAATCTGATTCGCTACTTCACGACACACCAATCGGTCTGGTAGAAACTTTGGCAAGGTATGTGGAGGAACCGAGCAACAAAAAATCATGATATAAGAAAAAAACTCTTCAATATACCAATCCACTATCTTCCCCAGATTGGTCACTATTTTGTCATAAATCTTGGGAGGTGGGCACCCATATATAGAAACATGCATCGACACCACCACATAATTACAGATTTCATAGAAGAAATATTTCACTTTATCTTCCCATAGCTTCGATTGATAAAGATGTATTGGTTCAACACTAGTTGGAGTCCAGCTCCAGCCCATAAAAGGAAAAGGTGTCATAAAAAAATGGAATCCATAAGGTATGCCGACATGTAAAACATGGCAGGTCGTCCTTTGGCTTTCAACGCCTGATATTCGGTGATTTCTTTGGCCAAACTGTCTGATAATATCTTGGCCCAATTGAATGAAAAACCCTCTGCAACTTCATGCATGATCAATACCCATGATAACAAGAAGTGGGTAGAGTTTTCCCTCCCGAAAAGTCTACAAAGAATCATGGACAAATACATCATATGAGAGTATAATGATGCAGTGGTGTATATGCCATGAGTGACTTCTCTGAATTTCTCAGGTTGTGCCCACTAATCTTTGATCAAGTCAGAGTAATTCTTTACACCTTCTGGGCACTCTTCTTTATCAAATTCCTTTAAGAAAGCGATATTATAACTGTGTTTGAATGATGGGGACAATTTGTACATCACCTGTATATGTTCTGGGCGGAAATATCCAACAACAACTTTCTGTGAATTGTAGATGGTCCTGGTCACGACGTCAACGTTCTCTAGGGCCCAACCTATAATGTCATTATATAGCACGAGCCTATGCCGCATGGCTATCTTATGCAGCTATGATTGAGCTATGTATTTGAGCTTCATTGCCTAAGTTTCGATCCCCTCATTATCTGATTCTTCTGGACAATTGTCCAATTCATATTGTAGGATATCGCATACTTGCGTCTAGGTTTTTATGGTCTCCACAGCTCTCAGCGATGTGTCTGAGAGGACATCTGATTTTTGGATCGAGCTCTCACCAGTCCCTTTAACCATTTTCCGCGGAGCCATGATAGTATTAATCTCAACACCGTGTTACCTATCACAAAAAATGCACAAAACTTATTATCTCGCTAAGCTTGCCCTATGAAAAACGCGAATGGAATTCATAATGAAATATCTTCTTCACCTTAAGTGCATCAATTTGTGTATACCTTCACTGACAATATGCTTACTTCCCTTAATGAAAATATTTGGGCGATGATCCAAGATCTTATTTGAAATAATTTGCCCTAGATCGACTATTAATGAAATTAATGGCTAGTGGTTCATGATCGGGAAAGAATAGACAAAAATTTGAATTTATCCGAACGATGATTAAACGAAAGCTTAACATGAGATAAATGATGTTTAACCTATTAATTAATCATGTTTACCTTAACTCTTTTTAGACCTTCGGTTCTCAGGGTATCTGCTAACAGCTTGATATATGATTCTCGATGCTCGAAACTACGAAGTGATTAATTACTCATTAAATGTCTTTAATCTTTAATTAATTCTGTTTAATGCTTAAGACATTTTGAGAGTTCAGGTTTCGTGAATTTAGAATGCAATGGATGGTGAATACTCGAACTCCAAGTGTGTGAAGCTATTAATTACCCTTAATTGAGATTAGTTTAATTAACCAAGGTTTAATATTTCAAGACTTCACATTTCATAGATTTACAAGTTAGATCTTCTATCATTTTCTTGAAGGGATGCTTCCCGCAGTGACGCGTTAAATCTTAGGGAGGTATACGTGTATATGGTGACTAGGATCGAACACTTTTCGTGTGTTGCGACTTCGAAGGTGAGGCATGTTAAAACACCTGAAGCATGAAACTCCGAAACTCAAAACTCCGAAGTATTCTTTAGTGATTTTACTCTTTAAAGAGTAGGTGGCTTCATAACTTCTAAGATTTTAGGATCATTTGATTGAATGGAAGACTTCATCAATAGTGAGAATCAAGAGCGCGTTTTTTTTATTTAAACGAGAATGAAATTTATTTAAAGTCTAAAGTTTAGAAATATATATGTGTTCCAACAGAAGGAAGATAGAGCCTATGGGTGGTCCTACTGTGTGTCTGTCCTTGTGGTGCACCTCCTCCATGACCATGTCCTTCTATATGATAATAGGGAATATGTTCTTGTTGATGCTTATTCCCTCCCTGCGAACCACTAGCCTTTTTGTTGGCATAAGTTTATGGACCCTTACCTCTATGAGTCATCTGCATCAGAAGTCGTGATATCATCTCTTGGTTGTCACTTACCTTTTTCAAGGTCTCTGATATTTCGGCCTGTCCCCTACGTGTTTCCTCTTGGCTCTCCTGTAGGTGATGAACAAGGTCACTCTGTGATACTTCTATGGAGCGTTGTAAGTCCCTAGCAATCCCTGCTATCATCAGTGGCTCATTGTCCTCACCTGATCCCTCCATTTCGGTCTCTTCCTCACCTGTCTGTTTCCTTCTTCTTCCCATATAAATTCCATTGAACTTTTGCATGCGCTAATCCTCACAGGATGGGAGGATCAAACCCTCTGATACAATTGTAATGTTCCCAAGCCAATTTTTTCACTTGGAACACTAGCTGAGCACTAATTAACTTGTATTTGTGTGTTTACTTACTGGTTGATTTCTTAAGTTCGTTTTTAGGGTTTATATTCAGTTATCAAGACATAACATTACATAAGACATGACCATTACATAAGACATGGAACCAAACAACATATATATGACCTTTAATGATAAAATAAGCAAGAACCTGATACAATGAGGATGCAGATCTAGAATAACATCAGATATATCTAGTAAATAAGAAATGAGCTGCTACAAATTGCTCCCGATAAGAGGATTCTATCCTCCAAAGGATGAATACAATATGAAGACCAATATAGAAGAATTGGGGTGAAGTCCAAACCCCCTTGGCTGATGGCACATCCTACTGCAGAGCTTAGAAGACCCAATATTTCGGCCTAGCTAAAGGAAGTCTCCAACCGATTCCAAACTTGGTAGAATGATAGATTAGGATGATATATCTCTCCACTTGAAGTCTCATACTGAAATGCCAAAGAATACCCCTCCAACTGATGAAACCCTAAGTGGAGCTAAGCCCTCATGAATGTTGTCAATGCCCGATAATTCGGACCTGATGAAAGAGACCTCCAAATGCTCTAAAAATCCATAGAAAGATAGATCGAGACACTGCAAGTCACCAGGTGAAGTCTCAGGGTCAGATATGAAGTGTGACCCCCTCAAATTGAGTAGATCTGAATCTCAAGAACGCCCTACTCCTCTCCAAATCATGCCAATGCTCTAGTAAATCAAATGATAGGAATAAATCTCTCTGAAAGCACTAGAAGATTAGATCAGGGACCTGCAAAGACAATACAAGTGCTCAAATCTCCAAAATCCCTCTTAGACCTTTGGATCGAACTTTCCTCCAAAGAATGATGCCCCCCTGCTGGAAACCCTCAAGGGTACGAACTGTTGCTCTCCTGGATGAATGATGGTTCTTGTGAATTCTGTAGAATGGTGTGGGTGGATTATTGCATCCTCGATACCAAGCTTGGAACAATATGGGTGGAATCTTTCACCATCGAGTTGTTCTCTAGGGTTTGTCTTCTCAAAACCCTCAAAACTGTGTGCTCAAGAACCCAATAGTAAAATGCATACTAATCCAAGATGAATAAGAGGTGCGCCCTAGGATTTCCTTTATACCTCCTTGTTATTCTTCTGTTGAGTTAAGTTAACCCTTAGGTTCAACTCCTAACTCAACCTCAAGCGCTCTAATCCTTCAGTGAGTTACTTTTTACTTTTTCAAGTCAACTTTAAAATATAACATTGAGTTTAGCTGACTTCTCCCCATGCTGCATGATACTATAATCTAGTCGGGATGACTAGACTACCGAGTCTCTCCAAATCTCTTCATCAAGAGGTGGGGGACATCACAGACAAGTTCAAGGTTGCTAAAAATAGAAACTGGGTAGACGCAATGGAATTAGGATTTCCAAATGAAAAACCTAGCATCCTATTGTATGAGATGTTATGACTCATACGACTACCCCTTGGGGAATTTTTTCCACCAGTAACATGGCTTGTACTTGTTTGATGGCTAACATTCAAATGGAAATTCTCGCCAAAAGGAAAACCCACATTATGTATTTTTTTACAACCCATAGGGATAGAATAACGTGTCTTAAATCTAGGTCCATAGATGTTCCCACCTCTAAAGGAGAAGCCATAACCAGGCACATGAGATCCCCTCGTTTATAGACTAACACTAGGAAAATCATGGGAAGCAATACTTGTGTTGATTGAATGAATCCTAAAAGGAGGACTATTGCTATTTTGAGAAACACTAACAAAAGAACTATTTTCACTAGTAGGAATAGTGATGGGGACACTAGTGCCTAGTCAAGACACTATGAGTAGTGGGGTTATCCCCCACTACACTAGATGAACCAATAATTATTTTATTTTCATCTTGAACTGAGAACCATGTAAAAAAGTTAAGGCATCCCTTTGCAGAAGTTCACCCATATGAATAAACAAAGATCATAGGGACTAGTAAAGGGAGGATTAAAATTAGTCGAAGGAGCATTTTCTATGACTTCAACCTCTAGAACACTGAATTCTTCTTGAATAGGAGGAAGGTGAACCTTTTATGTTATTGTAATGTGTGAGTTAAGACCTCGTAAAACATCTTCATTCGTCAAGATGTAGTTGGACCTCGATTAGTCAAACTACTCCATAATAGGATTGTTCAGAGCACTATGTGTCTCGTTCTCTAACTCACCGTGAGGATTGTTAGGAAAATTTATCAACCTCCTCAATGTAGACGGTTTCATGATTTCAGGAGGAGCACCCCCAATCCACTTGGATTTATGTGGTGTTGAGTCGGCTACTTTGAATTTTAAGATTTGATAAAAATAATAACAAGAAACCAAAAACAAAATCAACCTTAGGGACAAATAGACATAATCACCAAAGAGCAATCCCTAAAAAGTTTAAAAGCAATCAACAAGAAAACTCACTCCAAAAATCCAACTAGGGTGTTTTAGGTTTTGCATTGAATTAATGAAGAGCTAAAGAGAGAGCCTTTCAAAAATTAGCCTAGGATGATGAGGGCCCGGGTCCAACTAGAGATGGTATGAGGAAAAATTATAGTAACCTTCTTATAGTGTTTGTCATTCTTGTTCCTTTGTTATTGATCATCTTCCACTTCAGAATTCGACGATGCTCTTTGAGGTTGTTGGGCCCTCCTTTTAAGAATTTTGGTTATTCCCTTATTGGAACTTTCAGTTTCAACTCTAAGACCTTTACAACATTGTTGTTTTTCTCTAGTTTGGAGAGAGATTTTTTCCTATAAGTTATCTCCTTTTTTTTCACTTATGAAAATCTATTTTCTAATAAAGTACCTTAACCAGCATGGTTGCCAATACTCATTTTTTGGTCTTCTTTTGTTTACTCCCTGCATTTTACTTAAGGGAGATGTTAGTGTTGGTAAACTATTGTTAAACTTACATCTCTTTTATTTGAGATAACATATCTAATAAATCTTGCCTCCTCTCTTATAGAATTTTACGCAGAATTCCCACACTAAAGACGTTATGTTCTTAACATCTAAGATCACAACGTATTATATTTGGCATCTACCTACTTCACAAATCTACATAAAGCATACACTAATTCTCATAAATTTCCTCCATGTTCTAGTCGAGAGTTCATGAGCATTTTCCTTTAGATCTACTCGCATTAAAAATAGTGTTTTGAGAGTCATCACATACGGGGTGAATGCTCCGTCTGAAATAACGGAGGGGTAGTGTGTCACGTTTGAGTCCAGAGGTTCTTTGTGAAATATCTTTGAATGAACGAGACAACTTCAAAACTGCAGAAGTAGTGAAGTAGTGTGTGANGATATAGATTCTCACTGAGACAACTCTAATGATGGAGACATTAAAGCCCTCGAGACATTCAAGTCCATACAAATTTTGTCGGTAAACTTTCACATCATATCAATGTAATCAAAAAGGAGAATGCAATTCGTTGTAGTACAGTAATAACTATTGAACGTCATTTTCCATATTACAAATCACGAAGGGTTAGGATGGAATTTGATGGGAAAATTATTTGTCATTGTAGTATAGTGATAACTATTAAAACATCATTTTTCATATCACAATTCAGGAGGGACCAAAGATGGAATTTGATGAACAAACTATTTGCCACTATTTATTATGATATCAATCCGGACCGATTGAAATGAAATTTGATGAGTAAATTATTTGTTATTGTAGTACAATAACAACTATTAAAATGTCATTTTCGATATCACAAATCAATAAGGACCAAAGATGGAATTTGATGAACAAACTATTTGCCGTTATTTGTTAAAGGACAATTTGTGTGTCAAACAAAGTTAAAAAAATTTCAAAATCAAATCATTAATATTTTTCATTAAAACTGTGTAAATTATCAAAGCTATCATTTTTTTTTTAATTACTTTTTAAATTTCAATTTTATCAAAAACATAAATATAATTGATTTGATTTAATAACGAGACCTTTAATATACAATATAATATCAAAATCATAAAGTTTTCTAAACATTAAATTGCAATTACATTTTTTTATTTCCAATGGATCATCATGGAAGATTGTGTCACATGCAAATACTTGTTTTGACAACAACTTTGAAATTACAATTATATTTTTTTACTTCCAATGGACCATCATAGAAGATTGTGTCACTTTGTTACTAAAATTTGATGGTTGGGATAATAAGAAGTTTGAAAACTATTCATGTTTGTTTATTTAATTGGAATATTTCATAAAATGTGTAGGACCATCTAATTAGTGAGGAAATTGACTACTATCCATGTAAAATAGGGTCTACTCAAGAGTGGTGACCGGCTTAGAACTATGAAAATGCTCATTGTTGTTTTTGATATTTATTTATGGTGATAATATTAGCGTGTATGTTTTGTTTAAAAAGTTTTAAAATATAAAGTTGTTTAACTCTAATATAAAATGCAGGATGGATTAGAGTTTTAAAAGAATATAAAAGTAGTGGTGGGTATGTGTTATATTTTTTGCACGACTAGCTCTAGTGTCTGCTACATTGTGTTGGGCGTGTAGGGGGGGTGTTAGATCCTCCATTTAGGGGTTCAGGGCCAGCGCCCCCAAGAAATTTGTTTTTACCTTGGGAAATGTGTAACTGCCTCGTTTTTTGTGTCACCTCGATTTTTGTATCCATTGTTCGACGGGTTTTTCAACACATGGTTTTTTCCAATGTTTTTCTATTTTTGGTTAAGGAATTAGGGTTGTTGACTAATCCAAGTCATTAGGTTAGGGTTTTGGATGTCATTGAATCTTATATGTATATTGTATTGTAAACAATGTATCACTATGACTGAATATAAAATATGTTGGTTTTCCCGGTTTCGGTTTCTCGGGGAAAAATCTATGTGTAATGTGTATATTTGCCAATGTATATTTTCTATTCTTTTATTAAAAATATGTTTGTAGTAAAATATTGTACAAGGTTAAAATCTACATTTGGTATCAACGCTTTGTTGGTTTTAGGGAGACGCCTTTGTGGTCAAGGGTTTGGCTTGGGACTGTGATAAGGCTTGTTACAATGGGAGATCTGTGGTATTGATTTTTCAGGTGAAAAGAAATGGTGAGCAGTTCGAAAATGGAGATCGAGAAGTTTAATAGGAAAATTTTTGAGTTGTGGAAGCTCAAGATGGAAGATATGTTGGTGGATAGAGATAAGTGGATCGTGGTGGATCCAAGTATTGCACCTATAGGAACTTCAATAGATGACTGGAAAAATTTGGATTTGAAGGTGAAGAGCACAATCTGACTGTGTCTCTCAGATTCAGTATTACTGAATATGTCATAGGAAGCTATAACCAAAGATTTATTGGATAAGTTGGGGAAGTTATATGAGTCTAAGTCCCTAGTAAATAAACTATTCCTAAGAAAAAAGTTGTATAACCTAAGGATGAGAGATGGAGACTCGGTGGTAGAGCATTTGAACACCTTCAATATTGTGGTAAGTCAGTTAGTATATGTTGAGATTAAAATTTCAGATGAAGATAAGTGTATCAGTTTACTGTGCTCTTTACCAGACTCGTGGGATAGATTGGTTGTGGCCATAGGTAGTAATACAAATTCCTTGAAGTTTGATGAAGTGGTATCATCCTTGTTGTCGGAGGAGATGAGACAAAAGAACATGGAAGGACATAGTACATATGCATTATTTGCAAGAGGATGCTCCTAGGAAAGAAATAGATCTAAGTCCTCAAGTGGGAGATCTAAGTCTAAGGGAATATGTAAGGTAGCTAGAGAGGTAGTGGGGGGGGCCAGAGGGCCCATAGTGATAATAGTGGAGGTCATTCAATGTAAGGTGGACTAGGTCCATTATATCATT
>SNQJ01S0017337.1:81535-105437 GCA_010110895.2 Picea sitchensis | reverse complement strand
GATATTGGAGATTCGGGCACCTGGGTTGTTCTTACCATCACCTGATCTATATTATTGGAGAGTTTCAGATCATTTGGAGATCTCCTTCATCAGGGTCAAACCAGCTAGGGTTTCAGTCATCCAGTGGGGCACACCATTCAGTGGAGAATTCAGATCTACGGAGTTTGAGAGTGGATTTGGGAATTTGGACATCTCGGTTTTCCTTGCAGTTGCCCGATCTATCATTTGGCATATTTCTCGGGATGATTGGACACTTTTGGTAGTAGGGAAGAATTATTCAGGGCTTCAGCATTCTAGCAAGACGTGGCACTTTCCAGCTTGGAGGTTGAGCATTAGTATGGCTCAGATCTGCTTGATTTAGCCTGCATTGTATATCCAGCCTTTGGAGGCTCATTTTGTATTGTCAGGAGCATTTTGTAGCAGCTCATATCTATTGCTTGTACGACCCTCTGAGGTTTATGCCAGATCGGCCATCTATTGTATTGATCTTACATTTCTCATAATAAAAAGGTCAGATCTTTGCTTGTGCTTCTATATCTTTAATATATTGTGATCTCCATGTGTTGATGAATCTTGTATGCACTTAAAAAATCAATAAATTAGTAGTATTTAGTGATTCCAAGAAAGAATTTGGCTTGGGATCTTTACACCTGCATACACCCTCAATAAGTGGGAAAAAAAGGGAAATTCAACAGTTAACTCTCCATTTCTTTGTGTTTGCATGATGTATGTGCATTAGAGAGAGAGGGAGCATGAGTAAATTGATCTTTTGGTCTACTAGGACCCTGTTTCTATCATTGTTTTGTCACAATGTGGGTTGTTAAAGTTCTTCCAGTGTCCGTTCATGAGGGCACAACCTAGGTTGTTAAATGCATTGATAGATTACTGGCATCCTGACGTAGAGGCATTCATGCTCGAGGGGTAGTCATTGACTCCAATGAATGGGGACATTTACTTCTTGACTAGTCTCTCGAGGAGAGGGGATCCAGTCAACTTGCATACTTTTCCCCCTGGGCCCCACAACAATGAGGAGTTGATTGGACTCCATTGCGAGGATGGTATTGAGAAAGTGGTTTCTCAGGTGCCTATTCATAAGATCAACAACCTATCACTCAAATTGATAGTTCTACTCATTGGGTAGATTACTAGATTCGCAAATTTACATCAGGCTTCTCGGGCGCACATGAATTGTGCGGTACAATGCTTAAATAAATAGATTTTCGACTGGAGTACCACCATGCTAGATTGCATGAAGAGACAACTGATAGAGTGTCGAATATGGGAGCACTGTAACTTTGATTTTGGGACCGTTTTTTTTCCCTTTTTCTTTGATAGGGTACCCAATCTCATTCCTCAAGAGACTATACAAGGGCACAAGGCCACTCTCCCAGTGCTATGCAGATGGGCGGTGTTGTTGCCGCGACAGGGTGGGGGGAGGATCATTGTGTTGAAATTACTAAAACAATTGAGAGGGGGGGTGAATCAGTTGTGACTATGCTTAAACAATTTTAAGTCTATTAAAATATTATTAATCTTTCTTTAAGTGATCATCAACAATATACAACATATGGACAGTAAAATTAAAGAGCATCAGTCACACATGAAGTATACACAGAGATAGATTTTCACGAGGAAACCCATAAAGGGAGAAAACCTCTTCTTCTTCTAAATGATAGGCAGTCTTTTAAGTTCTGTACATCATCTATAATTGAGCACCAACTCAATGTGAGGCTGCTACCTCTGTTTTACAAGCTGCAACTTGTTTGAGAGCACCAACTCTCTGGTTTCTCTAGCACCCACTAGAAGGAAGCACCAACTCCCTAAATGTTCCAGCACCAACTGGATGGAAGCACCAACTTCCTGAATGTTCCAGCACCAACTGGATGAAAGCACCAACTTCCATTTACACAGGCTCCAACCTGTATAACAGAGAACACTTGTTCTCCCTTGCACCACCCTGCCACCCTGGTTTCTCTGGCTGCAACCAGATGGAAGCTACAACTTCCTGTGTTCAAGTTCTCACTTGAACCTCTAAGGACAACAGTCCTCCTAAGAACCTCCCAACCTCCCTATATAAGAATAAATAAATAAACAATCAACTATGCAAATAAATCAATTCTTACCAATCTTTCTTTGTCTTGTAAATCTGGTCTTCTACTAACTATTCTGCTCTTCTTCTCTTCCGCTATCTGTTCAGCAGGTCTGCTCTACATTAACTTGTTTTGTCATTCTTCCCTCCTTACACTTCTCTTCATCATCTGTTACTCTTCTCTGAGTCTCAACATATTCTCCATCTCACCTGGCACATTCTATGATTTTCCTTTCTTACTGTTTCATTCATTTTTTTTCCGTATAGAACAACCCACCACACGCTGTCTGTCTCATTTTCTTTTATACACACCCACGGCGATTCAACTTCCCATCTCCTTTGGAAAAAGGAAGACAAATTTCCGAGCAATTGAAACACCAACTGAAATGCTAACTGATTTGCAATCATGAGTCCGTTTTGCTAATAGATTCGTAACTGGGGAGTTAACTCTGAGGGAGAACAGTAACCTTCCGACCATATTCCAATTTATCTGCTCCGTTGGATGAACTTTATTGACATTGCCTTTAAATCGGGTTTCGACATTTCAACAATCCTGTGATGAGTGTCTCGACACTTCATTCCATGATTTCTGAAGTTGTGATATAGATCTTTTCTGCGCTAGCTCCTTCCCCAACATGACTATAGTCATAAGCAAGCTCCTATGCAAAAAACGCTTTTGCGATCGCTCATTTCGTGAATTTTAACACTATGCTTCGTTGACTCCAAGTCAGCAAAATTTCGATCGCTTGCCACATGTCCTGTGATTCGACGATCCAGATTTGATCTTGATTCAACGACTGCGATTGAATCGAGATTTTGCATATCACGATTTCGACATCCTTGTTGCATTTTTTTCTTTGCCTCTCCATATCCCGATTCGCAAAACTCCGATATGTTATTAGATCAATGGTCCATATCTGATCTTGATTTAACGGCTCAGATTACGTCGTGATTTCTCATATCGTGATTTCGGGATTCTTGTGATTGTTTCTTGTCTCTCCATGTCGTGATTTTCGAAACTCTGATATGAGGTTGGATCAATGGTCCAAAACTAATCTTTATTTAACGGCTGCGATTGAATCGCGATTCTGCATATCGCGATTTCAGAATTTTGTATGCCCACTTCTCCTTGTACTTTAATGAGTGTGTAGGTTCTCCTTGATCCAATGATGGTAGAGTCCTATGCTTGGATCTAATGTATTAGATTTGTCCTCCTCTTTAATGCTCTTCTTGTCTACATTCACATCTGACGACCCTCATTCTTTCGGGAATTTTGAATGGGATCCAACGATCATAAATGATTCTCAAACTTTATGAGCCTTCGATCATTCGATCAATGTTGCATTGCCTTCGATCATTCGATCTTTCTAAAATTATCTTCTATTTGCCTATCTGTTACAAAATTCCTGTACTCATGCTACTTGCCATCAATGACAAGCATTCGATGTCTGTTAAATATTTGTGATTAGTTGTCTGTTAAATATTTGCCAACAGTCTTTGCTCTTCCCCGATTATCACTGCACTGATGATCATTGCTTCTGTACTCAAGCCATCATCACTACTATACTTGCCATCAATGACAAGTATACGCTGCCTGTAAAACATGCCAACAATCCTCTGTACATTCTTCCTGCACTTATGCCATTCGCTGTCTGTTAAATATTTTCCAACACATTGAGGCCTTTGATGCAAATGTTTTGACTGGTGGTCACGATAGATTCTGACAATAGAGGACTACCCCTATGCCAGGATCAATGTTTCTATAGATCCTGACATGCTAGTACCTCCCAGAGCGGAGTGAGGAGAGATGGGTAAGTTTTATTTTCAAAGTTATTTAATTTTTATATCATTTTAAATATATCATTTTTTTTTGTATACCAAAGTATCTAACACTTATGTATTTGTTATTTACAAATGTGGGACCAATGCGTCCAAAACAATTCTCAAGGACTAATCAGTTTCCTTGACCAGAGGTAGGACTGACTGTAGCCACCGAACCAATAGTAGCAGCAGGGGGGCCTCCATACGAAGAGGCTGAGAGAGTATTGAGATAGATAGAGCAGAACCTCACTGCACTGACTTGTACAGTCCCTATGGCAGAGATTGAGGATCTCCCACCGTCGATGCAACCTCACATAGTTGGGGTGCCACAGACCTGGGTCCATCTCTTCCGGCGTTTGGAAAACATCGTTGTTCACTATGGCAGGGCCAACAGACCCCACCCTTAGCTAAGATAGACTACTTACGTGTCGAGAGAACCTTTTGTATATTTTTGAGGGCATAATCCCCGTGACTCTTGCTGGACATATTTTTGAGGTGCTTGCACCCACCCATGTACTCTGATAATTTTTGATACATATATGGATCTTTTTCATATTTTTGTGTCTTATGAATTACATCTATTTTACAAATGTATTTTCATGTGCGTGTGTTGTGATTTTTCTTACATGTGTGCAATATGCCAATCTAATACATGATTAGCTAGAGTATCTATTATTTGATTCAAACTCCTAGGAACATGGATATACATAATGTAATCAAAGCTTCATTCTAAGAGACGTACCCTAAGGAACCGTCGGTGTAGTGTAGGATTGTAAACATGGTTAACCCTATTTAACTAAGGCACAACCAGCTGAGCATCTAAGTAGATCCAGAGGTGAGAGATACCATGTGACAAAGCATCACGAAGAAACTCTAAGACTGTGTTGTATTGGGTGACATTGTTTGTGGTGTCACCTAAACAGATACCTCCTGAAGATAGAAACTGATCTTGAGGTGTGAAAATTACCCAAGCTGCAGAAGCAAGCCTTCGAGTGTGTCGACTAGCACTGTCCGTGAATCTAATGAACACCTCTGATTCACTTGACATCTGCAATAGTGAAAAATATGACATAAAAAATGACACGTCCATAAAACCAAAAAGACAAAAAACTAAAAAGAGAATGTACAGGACTATACATATGTTACAAGAATTCACCCAAGGCAACCCACCTACGAGTAATACTTCTTGAGGTAGAGCCCATTTCTAGGCTCCTTCTTTAGAACCTCCTTCACGATGAGAGGTCCTAACCACATAAGTTTGAACTTGCCTACCCCCAGGGGGTCCTTATCTTGGTCAGAGACTAGGACAAGGTCACCTTGAGAGAAAATCCGAGGATGGATGGACCGATCATACTGAAACTTGAATTTTTGTTTGTGAGCGTCATTAGCCAAGGCTACATACCAAAGCTTCTCATTGAGCTTCTCAAGATATAATAAACACTCTTCAAGCGATGAAGTGTTTGGAAATAATTGTACTCCCAACTTTAGAGAGGGGATCTATCACTCTATAGGCAAGACTTCTTCCATCCCGTAAACGAGTTGAAAAGGTGAGAAACCGATTGCAGTCTTAACAGAAGTTTGGTAGGCCCATAATGTCGAATACAACATCAAATGCCAATTTGTCCTAGACGAATTGATCGTTCTCTATAAAATAGTCTTCAAGGATTTATTCACAACTTCCACCTGACCATTCGCTTGTGGGTAGTAGGGTGATGAATGTTCTTGCCTCAACCCAAGATTTGATGTTAATTCAGACATCATTTTGTTCTGAAAGTGACTTCCATGGTCAGTGACAATCTCTCTCGGGATGTTAAGCCTTGCTATTATCTAGTTAAACAAAAAGAGAGTTGCAGTCTCACCATCATCTTTAAACATTGGCATAGCTTTGACCCACTTCGTGAAGTAGTCTACTGCTAAGATGATATAACGGTGCCCCCTTGCGGAAGGATGGTTTCATGTAGTGTAATCAATCCCCCACTTGGTGAAGGGACCAACTGCGACGACGTGAAACATGGGAGCAGGGTGTGCCCTCATATTCCAAGAGAAGATCTGACATGGGTGGCACTTCTTGAATGATTCAAAACAATCTTTGATTAATGTCAGCCAAAAGTAACCGACCTGTCGAATATTTTCGGTTGTTTCCAACCCAGATAATTGACCACCACATGCTCCAGTGTGGCAATCGTTAAGCACGATTTTCTCTTCTTCATGGGTGAGACACCGACGAAGGATGCAATCTACACCTCGACGATACAGAGTGTCCTCAAGTATGAGATAGTTCTTGTCCTGATGGTGTATACAACGATTCTCATCACAAGAATCAGAGGTGGGGCACTTCAAAGTCTGGAGATAGACTAGTATATCTCTGTACCAGGGGTCCGAAGACGCGATCAAAAACATGTCTCCTTTGATAGGTGACTCTTTGGGTATAATATCGCCTTATTCGACCAGAAGTTCCAAAATGAGTTCCACGAAGATCAATGACTTCTTGGATTTCGCCGAAACAAAATCCAAGTCATATTCCTAGAGTATAACTATCCATCTACTGATGTTTTTACCAATTACTCATCGTGTCAACATGTATTCAAACAAATTCACAATGACAATGATGATGGTCTTGCGAAACAAAATGTAATGACTAAACCGTTGGAAAGCATGAACTGCTACCAACACAAGTTTTTCAATGTGGGAATAATTGAGTTCTGGTCCAACCAGGTCTCGAATCAGGTAATAAATCACATATTCTAAGAGAAAATCATCCTCCTAAACCAATACCATACCGATGGTCAACTCTACAGTGGTCAAGTACAATAAGAAATCTGTATTATAATTGGGTGGTCGAAGAAAAGGGATAGATGTGAGGGTGTGTTTCAACGCTTCAAAAGAGCATTGAGCGGTTTCGTCCCAATGGAAATGAACACCCTTCTTCAATAAATGCATGAAACACTTTGTGATCTCGACACAGTTCACAATGAAACACCGTAAAAAGTTATCTTTTCCCTGTAGACTCTGAAGCTGAGGGATTATGCACGAGGGAGGAAACTGAACTATCACCTCAACCTTTAGAGGATCGACCATGATCCTTGTTTTTGAAACTATGAAATGTAACAGACGACCCAATGTTACGCAAAAGATGCATATGTTTACATTCAAGTGGATCTGGTAGTAGCGACATCACTCAAAGATAAGTCGGAGGTGTGCGGGATGATCATCTCTCTTGCAAGATTGTGACGTTAAATCATCGAGATAAACCTCGACTATGTGTTTGAGGTCATGAAAAGAAAAATAAATGGCCCACTGAAACGTAGCTCCAACATTTTTCAGACCAAGAGGCATCTTACAATAATAAAATGTATCCCACAGACAGATGAAAGTGGTTTTGTGTGGTATTCAAGCTTAATCTGTATCTGATTGTATCCTGAAAAACCATCCATGAAAGAAAAGGCTTCTCAACCTGCTCATTCATCGACTATTTGGTCAATAAATGGTGTGGTGAAATTGTCTTTTGGATAGGCCTTGTTCAAATCATGAAAGTTCATACATATGTGAATCGTACCCTGTTTTTTATTGACTGGAATGATATTTGACACCCATTGAGTCAATTGGACGGGGTATATGAAACCATCTTGGAGTAGTTTCTCTACTTCAACCTTAATAATTTTTTCTTTCCTAGGATTAACTAGACGAAGCTTCTGCCAGACCAGCTTAGCATCAGGATATGTTGTGATTTCATGCTCGACGATTCTTGGATCTATGCCTGGCATTTCCTCGTAAGACCAGGAAAACACGTTGCAGAATTATTTAAATAAATCTGTGTAGATTCAAATCTCCTTTGGGGAGCAGTCTGCTACGACGAAGATATTCTCCACGACACCAAGGGTTATGGAGATATCAATAGGTATTGTTTGATAAATGGTTTCCATATTTCCTTCAGCATAAACAACGTGTGTAGCGAAAGGATTAATAGGACAAGCCTCATCTCTAGTCATAGTCAAAGTGAATTCACCTGCTTCAATTCTTCTTAACTCTGGGAGGAAGTAAGATCTATGATGAAGATCATCCTAGGGTTTGTATGAACTAGTCATTGCCTCAATAATCACCTCATCTGAGGGCAATACTAAGTCTAAAGAATAAGTATTGGTGAGGGAACCTTGAGCCCATATAGGCTCGAGAATTGGATCTAACTTCTGTGCAGGATTCAGATCGGGGTCGATGGAAGCTTGCTGAACTATAGAGTATGAAAATTTTGTCGTGGACAAAGGTATGGCCATTTCATGGTGCCCTGTCCCTTCCATTGTGGCTGATAGGAAAGGAAGAGTCAACAAAGCATTAAAGTAAGTCGTGCGAAATGACGAGATTTTAAATATTTCGGCCCTAGGATGGTTGGGGACAACCGTCATGTAATGGAAATTATCGGTCGGAGGTGGGTAATCGATGGTACCCATCAAAGGTGGGAACAAACCAACCACTACATTGATGATGACGGGATGAGGGTTATCAATCATCGGGACCGTGAATACCCCCGATGAAGGGTTGGGATGGGAGAAGGATAATTGATCAATGGACATGATCTGACCCTCATGCGAAAACAAAAAGACTCAAAAAACTATCGCAACCACTGCTTGCATAGCATAGGTCCAACTCCTTCCTAACAAGAGATTGTAGTCGAGAGATGCATCGACCACTTCCACTTCGGCCCACATGGTCTTCCCTCCTAACTACATGGGAAAAGAGGGGATGATTCCATGTGGTCAGAAGGAATGACCATCGAAAGTGGTAAGAAGAGTAGGTGATGGAGATAAAATGGGTTTTCCAATGGCCTTCCAATATGCCAAAGACATCACGCATGTCGAGGCACCCTCATCAACCACTGTGCGGAAAATGTTCCGAGTAAAATTTTTCATGGTGTAAGACACTACTATCTGAAACGCTACGTGGTAAGGAAGATAAGGTTTTAAGTCAGTCGTATCAAGCATAATCGTTCCTGAATTACAAGTCTCAGCAGATCCTAAGGCAGCTAATAGAGCCTTTCTCTGGGAAGGGCAGTTATGGAGGACTTCCAAAGCTGAAATCACAGAAGGGGTTTGTGAAAAATCTTCCACCACAGAGTAGTTATGGGTGGCCCTTGCATTTGGGTTGTGAGAATATTTCTTGAACTCACCTTTGGGGATGTGTGTCATTGTTTCTCCCAACGTCTTCTCAATATGGATAGGAAGAGATGGGTTTTCAGCTTCTTTACCCTTCTCATAGGTTTTTGGCATTCTGTAATCGCGTGTCCTAGTCATTATGTCAACACTATTTTTCATCATGTACACATTCGTGGATGAAGGATTACTTGAAGATGGAGGGGATCCCTTACCATCCCCTTCTGTGCTTGAAGAGGCCTGAGATAAATTTTTCCCATGTGGAAATGGGTTCTTTAACACGATAGGTTGCTGCTGTGGCAATAAATTATGGGCCTCTGCAAGCCGAGGGCACTGGTGAGTCGGATGGTCTTCCTTGCAAATATTACAGGGATACTTCGACTTCTTATTTTCAGTGTTTCCCTCACCAGCATTATTGGTGGGTTTCTTATCTCCCTTACCCTTTTTTCATTGTTTCTTCTTTCCATTAGGACGTTGGGTGGCCTTCAAGTTTTTCAACTGCACACTGTGTACATCCAATGTTTGAGTAGGAGGAGAAGCCGAACCAGTGATCTGGCTGGCCATTGACTGTTGTATTGACAATTGTTGCAATTGATTTGACAGTTGATCAACGGGCTTCATTTGCGCTGAACCAACAATACCATCGACATGTGGTCCATATCTCTTTCTATTTTTGTCAAGTATCGACCATGGTGCATCTGGAAAAACTTCGTAAAGTAAACCAGACTGAGAGTAAATCATCTCTAGCTGTTGAGATCTCATTATTGCTTCTTCCTCTGAAAATATTCCTGAGATTCTGATGTCTTTAGATAACTGAGGTACCAAATACTTAAGGAACCACTCAAGTAGGAATGCTGGTGGGATTGGCACTTTTATCAAACTCTTCTAGAATATCCATTCTCGGATGTGATCTAAGATATGGTCCACTTTTTTCTACTCAAATTTGGCCAGCAATTCGGTGTCAGCATCATATCTCACAGGTAATTGGAAATGGTTTAAGAAATACATTGCCAATTCGCCGAAGGAAGAGTATATTGAGCGATAGAGCTCGATGTACCATTTCGCAGAACTCCCAATGAGAGTGCATTGAAACAAATTCAAATGGATGAATTCGTATCTCAAATAATTGGACGAGCACCATAAATGGAAGGTAGTCACATGATCACTTGGATCTTCATTAGGCGTATCTTCGAACTTTGGAATGTTCGAAGGAAACTTGTTCGGCATCGGAGGACAATGCAGATCATGATATATGGGGTCGTTTAATAACCTTGTCAAGTTTGGAAAGTGAAGTATTGCCAGAAATGGTAATTTGGGTTGTTGATTATAACCAGGGAAAAAGGATCCTAAAGTTTGGCTGAAACCAGGTTGCTAGGAAAACTTAGGTAGTTGGCTAGGGTTCTAGTAATAAACATGGCCTTGAAAAACATACAGATTCTATGCTTGTTGAGATGTCATAGGCTGACTCTCGTAATAGAACGTAAAGGGCTTGGCTTGCGTTGCATTCCAAGGATTTTGGGAAGGGTTTCCCCCTACCGATCTGACGAGCATAGGTGTTGAGCCTTGCCCGGGGTTCCATTGGCTATGGAAGGGGTTGCCCTTGGTCAGCATCCCTGACAAGGAAACTGATCCCTGCCATGGATTCCAAGGTCCTTGTGAGGAAGGAATTCCTAAGTTTTCCCCTTGTGCAGGAATAATACCCTGTATAGGATGTTGTTTTTCATAACCGGGGTCACCCCCAGCCGAGACAACAACTGACGAGAAAGTGTTGTTACCAAACTCGCCAAACAAAGAGAATGGTTTCAAACCTACCGACATGCTATAAGTAGGAATTCCTTGACTACCTGCTCCAAATGAACTATAGTTTACGTTCGACCCGACAGAGTGCTAGTGAGCACCACCGAGCGAAGAGGACGAAGGAGGTATATGACCCCCTCCATAAGGGAAAGACTTATAGGGAGATGAAGTTCCCCCCATGGATCCTTGCAGAGGAGCATTGGAGCTCCCTGCCCTGAGACCCAATGTCCGTAGAGTGGAGTGGGAAAGGACAGTGCTCGTACCGAAGCCAGGCATACTGTATGAGAATGGAGGGCTTGTCGCACTCTGGGTGAACGGAGCATTGATCACCACCATAGAAGGAATCAGACCATTTCCTGAAGTAGAGGTAGTGTAGGCCATAGTGGTTCGGACCGGTGACGGTTGGTTAGGAGGCAAAAAAAAACCCTGTAGTGACAACAGTAGAGGGAATATGAGTAATCCCTAAAGAAGTAGCAGCATTTGTTTCCATTGCTGCTTGTGACACTACCTGATACCCATAAGGTTGAATCTGTACAACGATGGGTGCCGATAGATCAATGATTGGAGGTTTATACAGACCAAGAGCTTGCACTATGAGGTTAGAAATGATTGGTTCCTCAAAAATCAAATGTTCTCCTCTCGAAGATGAGTCGGGCACAGTTTCTTGTAACCCGGTCGCCTCAAAAGACCCTTGATGGTCTAGTTTTTTCCTTAGCGGTGGCGGGGGTGTCTCGAGATCAACCGACGGAAGCCCCAAAAGCCTTCGCGACCAATGAATCTCTTGATCCTCCACTGTGTGAGAATATCAATTACACACTAGGGATTTCTATAATCATTTTAAAAACCAACACACACTAGTAAAAGTTCCTATGAGATAAGACAAGCAGATCACTAGCTAGTTGGAAGATCAGTTACAACAACCAACACTAGAGAAACTTACCGGTGCAAGTGCAACTTAAATACGGAAGCACCCTCCGGGTTTAATTTTCAAAGTATGGCCCAATTATTTCCCTAGGTACCACGATATACTATCGTAGTCACCTGTCTAAGTCACTAAGATAAAGGCAACTAGGTTGCCAGTGTGCGAACAGTCACCAGGTGGGTACAGTTGACAGTTGGGTGGACCGCAATGAGCAGGGTATCAAGACTAAAACCTATCAAGGGTATCGAAAGAAAGTGTTCCGAAAGATGACTGAGGACCTCAAATAAATTCGAGACCCATAAAGCTCCATGGAAAATGCGATCAGCGGAATCCCAAGATAATCCCTCTATATGCATTCCCCACTATGCTTGGTCCGGCTTTGGAGGAGTTATATCCACTACCTTTCCACATGCGACCTCATGTTTATCCCTTGTGTTAGAGGGGGGTCCCAGATAAATTTCATGACTACTGGACTTTCAAGCACTCCCTAGCACCGAATATTATGTTTGTTTTTGTAGCCTTGAAGAGTCTCCTCTCCAATCCTAAATCAAGGCTCTAGCCTAGACTGTGTTGATGGACTCTACAAACACAAAGTTTAATAAATTTTAATTAAACGTTAATTTTAGTGGTTGTATTAAGTAAAAAGGAATGAAAGTGAAACCAATGATGTTCTTTGAGAGATGAAAGAGAAGAGCATAAGATGATACTGGAAACAAAACTACTTTTTCTTCACAAAAGATTTTCCAATTTAAACTCTTTCACCAAACTCTTTGTAACTACTTTTCTTAGATCTTTGAAAAGAAATACTTGAAACAAGGTTTTTCTCGACTACGAGCTACTTAATGTCCTAAGAATTCAAGTAAATAACTTAAGAAAACTTTCTTTTTCCTTGGTAAACGAAGCAACTAACCTAAACTACTTTACCAAACAAAGTAATGAAAGAATTTTTTTATTGTTTTCTGCTTCAAAACAAGAAATTTGGAAATAAATTATTTTCTCTTCTTCCAAATAAAAAGGGGGAAAACGACGAGAAGACAGGACCAAGAAATGTCTTCTGGCCCAATCGTAGATCACAGGGAGTTACTGACAACACCAGACAGGAAAATCAAAGCAGACTCACCAACTTGTATAAAAACCCTATTGAAGAAAACACAAGAAGTCTTTAGTCAAAAGAAAGCTATATTGAAGTTAGACCTAGGCTACATAATGCTATAACAGAGACCAGGACTAGATAAAGAAAACCTCTGAGAAGTGTGACTCCTGACAGGGAAGAGGATGACTGCCTCTTCTTTTTACAAAAAATTTCTCAACAGGTATGCTAC
Source organism: Picea sitchensis (assembly GCA_010110895.2). Lineage (NCBI taxonomy): Eukaryota > Viridiplantae > Streptophyta > Pinopsida > Pinales > Pinaceae > Picea > Picea sitchensis. Next base: position 92,342 of record SNQJ01S0017337.1, on the reverse strand, counting down.
TGACACTTCAACAGCCAGCGTATGTACATGGGTTGTCCAAGGGAAGAGTGCATATGCACACATGCAGGCCCACTACAGGCTGCATACACCTCTGTAACTCTTCAAAAAGTGAGAAAAACAACAATCCATCATAGACAGGGAGTATTGGTATGGAAGACCAACATCCTTTAAAGACACAGAAGCTTACAGAAACTTAAAAAACAATGAATAAACGGATTCAAAGAACCCAAAAATAAATATCACCAAAGAACCTAGAGGCTTCCCCAGTATGGTCACCGATTAGTCTATAGTGGGAATACCCTTCTACGGACTACAAAAAGGGTCTAAAGTGTAGGTAGAGCTAACCATCTAAAGTCTCATACTTTTTATCACTATTCCCAAAATTACCCCACAATCATACATAGAAGACAAGCGAGAGGGATCTAGTAGGCCTACCTTAAACTCCACGTCCAGTGTCAATCCCTTTGCACTTGGTTGTTTCCTGACTACAAATCTCCTCCCAAGGTTGACCTGCATTCATCAAAAGACAAACAAGAAACTACAAGCATGCATTCTACATATAGATTAGTGGGTTAGACATCATAAACAAGAAATGTAAACAAATCATATAAGTTTAAGACTTCATTTGGCAGGATGGAAAAAATACTTCTTTATATTAATCTCACAAAATTCTCTTACAACATGAGACCGACACTGCTCCTCGAACTCAGTCCTAGGCTCCTCTTCACCATGCACCAACTGCTTCCACATCTTCTCCTCCTCTTCATTTTTCTCTTAGGGAAATGGTAAGGGCTTTGAAATTGGGGAAAAGGGGGATTGATAAAATGGCCAAAGTTTCTTTGCTCTCGTGCTTCTCCTTGCAATGGGACCCCAACCCCTTCTTTTATAGGCCAAAGGGGACAGTAATGGATGGGGTGACTGGCTATGGACAGTCAAAAAAATAAGTAACGGCCTGAAAACCAGTATCCTATGCAATTTTCCACATTTCACGATATTTTGTGAGTGTACGCAGACTGTAGTGGATTAGCAAGCGTGTGTACACAAACCATAATGGTGCAAGGTGCGTACACCTTCAAAATGATGGTTTTTAGAAGAGTTGTTCAATAATGGCTTGGTAAAGATAGCAATTTATATGGCCTGATGCCAGGTATGCATGTCAGGTGCAATTTAGGGTTATAAAAATGTCTTTTATGCAATTCCTCCAGTTTTCACTACTTGGAACCTCTCTGAAAAGGAGTTATAGAAAAAATGGCATACCTTATTGAATTCTGGTTTATTCTAGAGAGCGAAGTTGTAGAGCATGCCCTACATGAAATGTTTGTTGTATGGATATGAAAAGTGTACACAGAATACTACATATTGTATTCTAACCAATACATTTTTTCTTACTTAATTTGGATTTTTTATGAAGCAGTTATGACATTTTTACCCAAAACACATGTTTTAGACTAGTTTCAAGACTAGCCACAAACCCTATTTTCCACAGAGTGTAACTCCAAAACTACAACGATCCACGAGACGAAATTTTTATCACAACTACTTGGATATGTTTTCTCAACGACATCACCATTTCATGGTCTAAATCATTCTATAAAAAAAATTATTGCAAAAATGGAGAGATGACCTGTAAATAACATACCTCAGAAAGCATCATCAAAAGAATTTATCCTCCCTTGAATTTCGGCCTTCTTTACTTCACCTTCCCTCTGCAATTAAGCTTAGATATCCTTTGGTTACCTTAGTCACTTTAAGATATTCAATATTCTCAAGTGATTAAAAATGAGAGACCCTTGCCTCTTATTTATACTTTCATGTAGCTTCCTCAAAGGGTTACCTTATAACCATCTTAACCCACTTTCCTTATTTTAGGGCTAACCCACTTCTAACCACTTGTCCACTTAGTAATTTCTCCATTAACTTTATTATTTAAATAATTTAATTTCTATCCACTTTGACTTATAGTACACTCATCACTTCACTTTATTATTTAAATTAGCTTCTAACCATCTTAACCCACTTTCCTTATTTTAGGGTTAACCCACTTCTGACCACTTGTCCACTTAGTAATTTCTCCATTAACTTTATTATTTAAATAAATTATTTTGTATCCACTTTGAATTATAGTACACTCATAAATTCACTCTATTATTTAAATAATTTCTTCTTTGCAACCACTTTGACTACTTTGACCTTTTGGGGCTTCTAGATGACTCATGAGGGTTCTACAACTTCACATAGCTGTAACTCTCTAACCGTGAGGAGTTATGTGAGGTTCCACATACCACTGTAAATGTCTTGACATGTACTATCCATATAGAATATTATTTCCTACAAATATATCAAAAATAATACCATTATCCATCAAACAAACTTGGTTCCATTACACAAACCTTTGTGCTACCGAACTTTCTTCAAGGGTTGACATGAATGACAACCAAGCCAATTAATCAACAATGCCCAGATTTAAAATTAAAGATTATGTTTTTATACCATTCACATGTTAACAAATATGGCCTTGATTAAATGGATATATATGTGTTTATTGCATCAATCCCTGTCATTAATTTACACAATACTTGTACCTTGACTGATTTTAGGGGCTTGATTTCAATATCACACTCTTGAATTTTAGCAAGCGAATTTTCTCATTTTCCTTCTCTAAGTTTTTGATTGAGAAACATCCTTACTGGAGAGGTCGAGACATAAGCTATGACATGAGATGAAAAAATATATGTTTTGAAATGTGATACTTCTTTAACTAGAGAAAGGGTTTGATTTTCTATTTTGAGTATCTCAATTCATAATCATGCAATGTTTTGCTCATAAAAATGATTGGCAATTCTTCTCCCTTTTAATTCCTTTGTGTCAATATGGAAGCAATATCTTCTTCTGAGGAAAATGAATAGAGTATGAAATCGAATGAATATAGCATGAAATCTTTATGAAAGTTTGGGCTGACAAAGCATTAATTGAATTTTTTTTTTGTGAATGTTGTTTGAATATCTGTAGTCCATTTTGAGGAAAAGATATGAAATGATCTTACTCAAGCATTTTCAGAATTTTCTTGGCTAAATAAAAATAGACGAGAATGTCACCCTAGGTTTATAGCCATCAAAAATAAAATTCTAATTCACAAGTATTAATTACAAGTGCTTAGGCTAGTCTTTTTCACAAATAAAAGCTTGCTGAAAAATTCATTTGAATACAATTTTTTGAATATAATAGTTGTTGAAAACAAATGTAAAGACAGAATTAAGACACCAAGATGATAATCAATACAGATGAGACATAAAGCAATCCTTTATTTCATTCCAATTCACCAAACAATCATTTTCTTTACAAAATATCATACAGAAAGTTTGGACCAAAGTCAAACTTAGACATCCCCGATGGAACATACAAAAGGACCTCTAACAGAAAACCAAAACTGAACTCTAAAATATGGATCAACTTGCCATAGATTGTTGCCCACTTGGATTTGCAAAATAGCCTTTTTCAGTGATGAAAAATAATTCACAAACAGACAAGTCTACACAGACTATCAACGATAGATCAACACCTTTGAAAAACAAGTGTCTGAATGATGTAATTCAGCCATGAATATTGTTGTCTACAATAATACCCTGCTATCATAAAAGAGAATTAGGCTTGTGATGAATAAATGAATGAATGAAAACTGAACTATCTCAACATAAACTCAAAGAGAAAACCTTAGTATGTTTTTGCTTCTATCTTCCACTTGTTCCTCCCTTTCCTTTTTCCTTTAAAAAAATTAGAGTTGGTTGAAGTAGTTGAACCAACTCATTAGTTAAGTTAACTAAATTACTCAACCAAGTTTTAGTTAGGGGGAAAAGTAATAATCATAATAAGGGTTATAAATAAATAATAACTAATAGGTGGGACCCCTTGTGACTCCCTTTAGCTCTTAAAAATCATAACATATTATCTAGTTAAGCAAAACACACCTCCTTGTGACTCCCATTTAACATTTGACAATTTAGCTCATGATATTTGAAATTATTTTCAAAAATATATTACTCATATATACAAAAATAAAACATGTTGTCCAAAAACTTCTGAAATCAACGGTTATCAACAATAGATAAAATAAAAACTCAAAATCCATATTTCCCACTCTGAGATGCAATATTTCCTTGATTGTTGCTGTCACCTTTCGATTTTCTTGAATTTTCCTTTGGCTACGTTAATCCCTTAGGCCTAATCTCGTTGATCACGTGGGAACAATCGTCCCACAAATGCATCCGGGAAGACATGTATTTGTTAGAGCCATTAGAGGGTGAGGAAGGGGCAACAGTGGATTTTCCTTTGTTAAGGGCATGGTGGGCCTCGATTTTCAACCTTTTTCTACCATGAGAGGACAACATTGGTGAGTGGGAACGAGCATCTTGGAAAATGGTTTTAATAGGCAGAGGAGTAGGTAGGGATAAATTGGGCCATCCACGATGTTGGGAGACTTTCGGGTGGACAATCTCTTGCCATCCATCAGTTTCGGGAACCTTGGGTTGCAATGAGACATGAGGAGGAACAAAGAGACCAAGGGCTTGCGGAACTTGGAAAGGAGGCCTTTCAGGCCTAGGTTGGACCACTCCTTTCCCAATCTAATTGAAAAATACAACATGAAGAAACTTTCCAAGCTCTTGTGAGTCAACATCAAAATGTATGGAGAACCTTGGCCTTCTTGGGCCTCTATTCCAATTACCTGTCCCTCGGTTGCCTCGACTGAAAAAACTCATTCTTGCATGTATTATTGATTAGAAAATAGTATTTTAAATAACCATACATGACAACTCTTTAAAAATATGAAATAGATTTGGCTCAACAACGTATCAGACTCATGCAATCCAATCCATACAAATTGTTTAATTGTTTATCAATGAGCAGGGGGTGAATAAAGGGTTCTGGGATATGTGAGGGGTTTGTATTGAGCTAAACACGATATGATGAGGGGAAAAAGAAAACAGTTACTTCTCAAATACAAGAACAATAAACTATAATGCAAAGAAAATAAAACATCATTGTAGTCCAACCAAGACAGTGTTACTTCCAACTTCTTCAATACTAAATTCTTCTTGGCTATAACCAATCTTAGAACAGGGAGTGAAAAATGAATGTGGGAAGGCGACGGGGTTGTAATTAGCGAAAAGAGAAATAATGGTGGGGAAAGAAAGTGGGTATTGTTCATAAAATTAATTAATTAAGTAATCCAAAAAAACATTCTGTAAAAGGAAATACACCAACCAAATGACCATTGTGACCCAATTAACAACCACCATGTATAGTTCACACAACTCTGTGCATGAACTAGTTCCTTGTTCATAATCAAATATTTAACAAAGTGTCAACAGTATGCATACAACAATCTATATGGGAGATCTGTTTTTTCTCATTTATCCATAATCAATTACCAAATGAATACATAGTCAATTACTTCCACTTTTCTCATTAAATGAAAACATAAAAATCATGCTCAATTATGTCCTTCAATTATTTCAATAATTAAATTGCAATGCGTCTATAATATCACAACACTCATGCCTATCACTATTTAAAATGCATTAAATTCATTTAATATACATAGTGGACAGTCAACACAATGATCCATATTTCACTTGCAAGATCCTGACTTGTCATTTAAACACCCCGATAACAAATCACCATTTCAACTCACACTATGTTGTGAAATGCACAACCATTCGAAAAAACACAAGTGTATTTCTGTGACTGTACATGTCCAATATTATTGACTCTAAACATTCAAAATGTTGGGCTATCCATCCAACAGAAAGAGGCAAAAACAACATACCTGACCTCATAATACAATTAATCAAATTGCAATAAGCCATGCTAAAAAAAAAACTTTGAGACTATCTTTGAGGGCACAAACCAAAATGAATATCCATAGCATACAAAGTGGGTGACCATAATTACCACAATGCAACATTCCCTTTTGAAAATTTTAAAACACATAGTCACAATATCATTAAATCAACCTATTGTGTCGGGCTATCAATCCAATAAAAGGAGAGAGCAACAGNAATGTTGGGCTATCCATCCAACAGAAAGAGGCAAAAACAACATACCTGACCTCATAATACAATTAATCAAATTGCAATAAGCCATGCTAAAAAAAAAACTTTGAGACTATCTTTGAGGGCACAAACCAAAATCAATATCCATAGCATACAAAGTGGGTGACCATAATTACCACAATGCAACATTCCCTTTTGAAAATTTTAAAACACATAGTCACAATATCATTAAATCAACCTATTGTGTCGGGCTATCAATCCAATAAAAGGAGAGAGCAACAGAATTGCTCAAATCAATCAAACTGCAATCAAAACCATGCTGTGTAAAACTCGGGCTCATCCTTGACGATGCAATTGAATAACCATATATATACAGTGGATGGAACTATCATAAACACCCTGATTACCATGATCATTAGACTATAAAAGACCCATAGTTACAGTAATCATCAATTCATACTATCGGAACTCCACTCATACCAATGCATCAAGCGCGAAGCATCATTGTGCATTAATCAATTAAAAACAGTGTCAGGTTATCCATTCAATAAACATAAGGAGGAAACAATTGTGTATTTAATTTAACAACTCATTCTAATTAACCATGATGAGCTTATCCACTCAATCATCATAACAATGCCGTAACTAGATACAAAACCCAACACCATTGTCACACAATCAATGGGGCGAGCCAGTAATCAACTCTGTCGACAATACACACCAATCCATAATGACCAATAGTAAACCTGACAGACCACAACGGTGTTCTCTATCGACCTTCGGACTTGAGGAGTCAAGGGTTTTCTTTGTGAACCAACCTAGGGAGGCTAGAGTTGACTCTTCTAAATGGTGAAAACCTCAGAGACCGATGGTTTACATACAGAGAAAACCACAATTCACTTGGTTGACAAGGTGACGAATATTGTGACAGGAGAGGTTATGAATAGAGGAGCAGGGCTCCACTTTGGCCTTGTAATGATACTTTAGCACATGCAGGGTATAACCCTCGTGGCTTCCCAGTCAACCAACTATAATGTTGAGGTGAAAATAGGGCTGAGAAGAATCAATATAACCCACTGTGTGACCATTGGAAGCATGAAGCAACCCCAATACCCAAGTGAATGATGTGCAGTGACACAACGCACTTCAAAACAATTAAAACCCCATAAAATCCAAGATTGGGTATGGTGATATAATGCGTGAATACATCGTCCAATATATACCAAATGAAACCCTCCACTAAACAAGAAAGGATGACAGAGAGCCTTTATGGATGCTAATACTCATAATGACCCAATACACTATAACTTCAGACATTATCATAGACAAAGCCACCAACAATTCATTCTAGAAAAATCGCAATTTTACATAGTTGTCATACTTAAGGAAAAACAAAAACCCACACATCTGAGCCAATATATACTTCATAAATAGAGCATACTCATGGATGGTGTTATCACTCCAAGAAAATCCTCAGGGTTGTAGGCTAAGAATGCTCGGTAACTTAAGAAATTTAATAATCAAAGTATGTGTAGAAAAATGGGATAATTGAGAGGGCTAAGAAAAGGACAACTTGTTATGCATCTAAATAAACAAGTGCTTTGAGAGACCAGATATTAGTTACAGTAGACAAAAAGGTGTGAAGAATACCATTCAATATAAACAAGTACAAGATATGTAGGGTCATACAAGACAGTAAAGAAACATTTAATTCATATTCATGAGCTATACCAGAAGATAAAAATTCTGAATAACTAAGCTGAACAGAATTAAATAACAGAGTAGTGGAGTATATGAAAAAACTAATATATAATAACTAAAGAAGACTGTGATTCATATAACATAACAGAGTCAAAGTACATAGCCAAAGTATCCAGGATTGAACCCCCTTTTCTTCAAACTACATCCCCAGGCTTTATAGCCTTTACAAAGTAGTTTCAGATCCTAAAAAGATGGATCAATTATTCTAAAAACAGAAAGTAAAACAATATTTACAATAAAATAGGAAAAACCCTCAAGATGAGGTCAATCCATATCTAATGATCTCTAAGAATAGTAGATTGATGATGAAGTGCAGTTTAGCCTCCCAAGGATGTTTGATTTGGTCCTCCAAAGATGAAATTCGAATTTTTTTAAGTGTGCAAAAACCCTGATTTTTTGCCTTTGAAAAAGATACCAAAATCAATTGAAACACCTCTTCTTTCCCTTATCCATAAAAAATAGCCATTGAATAAGACTTGATAATTCAACAATTGTCCATTTGAAGCGGTTTCAAACCATTCAAACTCAAAAAATCTCGATCTGGGAAAAAATTCGGTCATTCTGGCAGTGACAGGCTTTCACCAGCTAATTTACCCAAAAATCCGCTCCTTAGCTGGTGAAAAGCAGAGCTTTCACCAGCTAACTAGCAAAGTTCAGGACGAGTTAGCTGGTGAAAGTGAAATGTTTTTTTTAAATCAAATTTCTTGGTCATGGAGAGTTCATTTTACATGCTTGAATAGTTGATCGACATCTAGAAATCCTAATCTTTCCAATGGTTCTTTCAAATCTGCATTTGGAGCTCAGGAAGCTAGTCAAATGTTCCCTACAAGATTAGGCATCATTCTTTAAAAAATGCCAGTGCATTTTTTATCGCTAACATCTGGCTCCAAATGGGATGGACACCTCCCTGTGAGGTCTCCAAGAACTTGGTAGACCTTGTGCCTTTAGTATTGGGCATGGAGTCATTCAGCCTTTACAATTTATCATCTGACTATTCTCCAAAGTTTGTTGTTTATCTTTCACAATATTCTTTATCTGTAACATGTCTACTTCAAACTCCCCTGGAAATGTTGTTTGCACATCGACATGGCATATGTTGTGGAAATCTCTTTATTGAGAAGAAAAGTGTTGAACATAGGCAGGATGGTGAGATATGTAACCATGGTTTTGAAAATTCGAGAATAACTCCAACCTTTAAATGACTCCAACCTTTAAATGAGAGCATTGCAGGCAGCTTGAGGTGTTTGACTTTTCATTTTCCAGCAGTTGCACGAGATCATCTTCAACTCCAAGATCTTGTAAATGTTGCCTTAGTGATATTGAATATACATTTCCAGAGTTCAGGCCCATCAAAAGGTCATGGCCTACTGCTGCTATAAAAATTTCCAAGGACATATGCAGACTTAAGAAACTTTGCTTCCTGAAAAACAACAAAACACTCAACAATATTTTTAACATTAATAAAAAAAATGGGTTTCTAAGAACAAGCCCTCTGATCTAGAAGTCTTTGTTTTTTAACGTCTTCGGCTACTGATGTTATGAGATCACTGCAATCTGAATAAATTCTTGCTGCTCGTGGTGCCCTTTGCATACAATCCCATGCTTGATTCGTGGCTCTGTACTCCTGTCTTCTTGAAAATCCAGAATAAATAACTTTTGGCTTTTATCAAAACTGCTCTGTCATCCAAATGTATGATCGATTTTTATGTTTTCCAATGTTTGCATCGTGATCTTTGTTTTTCATTAATGACATACAGATTTTCCAATGGTTCTTTAGCTCTGTTTTGTATTTCAACATTATCCCTTGTACCTATGATTCCTATCTCAAAACCTTGCACCATGTATTTCCTCACCGACACTTTGCTTAGTAAAAAATATAGAGCATAACAATGCAATTACACCTCTTTGACAACCATGAACCTCAGAACTTCCTCCGATACTGCGAGGTAATGTGACACTTGAAACAACAAAACGTGCTCTGTTTACAGTATCTTTCTCCAACAAACAAATCCAAATCTTAATACCATCCTATGCTAGCTTGTCAATGCACTGAGGAACCCCCTTCTACAGTTTGTCTCAACATCAGTTGCACCAACAAGAATCAATTCCCTTTCAATTTTATTTGTGACTACATCCAAAAATTCTTCTTAAATTTTTTTTGGGGAACAAAAGAAAACCAAAAACCTGTACCCAACAATAGACAAGAACCATTCTAAGGACCTGACCATATGCATCTTCTCCAGATAAGAAATTCACTTCAAGTTGTTGCTGGCATGATTTGCATGATCGATCAGCTAAGCAAGAAACGCCATTACCTGTGCATGATGTTAATGTTAATATTATGGTAGCTACGGGAGGTACCTCTACATGTGAACCTGACGAGAATAGAAGACTCTGGGAAGAAAGAGTAACCCTAATGAATTGCCTAATAACCCTAGAAGCCTTGTCGACTCAAGAATATAATTTATATTAGGCTATTAGCCTCCAAGAGAAGAGGTCGGCCAGAATTAATAATAATATACTGAATAGACACCTACCCAGAAGGAGAAGTCGGCCCCAGAAACTGGTAGGATTACTATAAATACAGGGCGTTAGTTTCTCATTTGTCACATCTCAGGACTGCAGTTTTCCCAGTTGGTGCGCACTGCAGTTGTAGCTGGTGCGCAGGTTTGAAGGAGGGTTGCAGATGCAGCTGAAGCAACAACAAGTTTCAGTATTTGTTTTGGATATCTCTTGGCTAGGGTTTGGACTATCTGATCATCTTTTTGTGATGCGCTATCCTTTGGGAGAGATGCGTTGCTCCTTGTTTGGCTATCTAGCCTAGGTTTTTCTTCCGGAGGAATTCTCAGGTCAAGGTTAAGGTGCTCGGAGGGAGGCTTCAACCTGTGGTTGGGAGACGAGGGTATCGTCGTGGTAAAACGAGCACACCATCTTATATATTCTAACAGGTTATGGGCCCACACCCCTTCAGTCAGCCTAAAACACTGGAAGGAAAC
>SNQJ01S0017337.1:11213-60651 GCA_010110895.2 Picea sitchensis | reverse complement strand
AACCAACTTACAATGATTATAGAGACCGGCCACCGTTCCTCGATCCTGATCCTGGGCTCCTCCTCTTCTTTGTCCTCCAACTGCTTTGCTTGAATTCTCCTAAAGCTTGAGGAAAGGCTAAAGGGTTGGGACAAAATGGATTCAACAATTGGGCAGAGTTTCTTTGATATGATTTTCCTTCTTTGAATAGTACCCCTACCCCTTCTTTTATAGGCTAGAAGGAGCTAGGGTTTTAGACGAACTCTCGGCCATGCATGGCTGGGAGTTCCAGTTAACTGACCCAAAGCTTTTCGTCCTGGCGGAAACTTTCCTGATTTTTTTCTTTGTTAGGTAAATGTTGGTTGTAGTGGGCCAGCCCGCGTTCCAACACGTGCAATATAAGGCCTTCCAGCATTCCAACGCGCCCAGTTCTATGTTAGGGTGCGGGTTACTTGATTTAGGAGGTTTTTGAAGAGTCTGTTCAACATGGCTTTGGCAATGAAGGGCAATGAGTTGGCCTGGTTCCAGGTAAGCATGGAAAGTGCAATTTAGGGTTATAACACAGTGCCTAGTAGAGATGAATGGGAAAATAGTCTTCCCAGATTTCGAGGAGAAGAGTGGGAAGTGCCAGCTGAACATTTGTTGGACTTTCATGATTACATGCATCGGTTACAAGTTGTGCATGAGGATGTTCATATCCATCTATTTTGTTTTTCATTATAAGGGATTGCTCGTGATTGGTACCGGTCTTTGCCTATTACTAGTATCATCTCTTTAGTTGATTTTCATGCTGCCTTCCATGTGTTTTGTAAAGGCATATTTTCAGATGAATTTCTATTTCCTGAATGTTTTCATGAGTTCAATTTGTTGTATAAAGATCCCAACATTTGTGAAGACTTTGCTGCAGCAGAAGATACTCTTCATCATGATCAAGAGATCAATGATCCACACTATGATAACCTTAGTGATGCTTTTGACATTGCATCAAATACATATATTGTTTTAGGTTGTCATGAAGATCGAATTATCCCCTTTGAAGACTTGAAGGATGATGAGCAGATTGACAAATCAGCAAGTGAACTTATTGAATCTATAGTAGATGATGAAGGAAACCCTTAGTTTTCAGTTCTGCAAACAAAAGGGAATTGCAGCAGATACAAAGAGGGAGATAATGTGCTAAAAAGTTCAGATCAACAATTGAGCTTGCATTCTTGCTTGACAGAAGAAGAAAAATTTACATTCAACATTGAGACCAGTGTTGGCAATCAGCGGCTGCAACACAGTCAATTGAACCAGCAGCTCAAAGAGGTATTCTTTAATGATTTTGAAGACCCTACTGCTGATCATTTGGATTTTATAAGCAACATAAATGTCCAAATACTTTTGTTAGATGAAAGTGGGCTCTGTCATCTTTTCAAATTATATTCGTGTATGCTATGGTTTCCTTTATTTTTCGGGTCAAGATCTAGCATGATACTAGCAAGTCAATTACTTTCTTGGTTTCTTTGGAAATTTAGTTTTACTTGATCATTCTACCTCTACTGGTTAGTGTAGGGATTGATACAAGAATAAGCTCTTTCTTTGAGCAGGCAGATTACTTTCATTTTTCTTGACTAAGCAGAGCAACTACAGGTCAAGCCTGAAACCACATGTTATACTTACATTGTTCTAGCTAGGCATGCAACTTCAAAGTCGTGAGCTAAGCAAGTATCGATCCATGATTGTAATTGATAATTCATGTGTCATATGTCGAGGTCAAGTCAATCCTTAATTATCAATGAATGCCATAGCAGCTGCATACGCATTAGGCAAAGAGACTCCCATTTCACTTTAAATGGCTGGATCTGGACCATCCCTCCATGCTGTAGCTACTCAGGCAACCTCGAGTTATCCATCAATTTCTCAGGTGTCTATTGCAGATTCAGAGAAATTTGAACAACCCTGGGTAGAGCTAATCTGATTAGTTCAACAGAATGGCTCTTATTCATATATAATCACTATCTCAACTTCCTTTGAAAAAATGTAATGCCATGAACCATAGCTCTGTTGGATCTTTCTCCTATTTCATACATTATATAGATTATTGTAGATCAAACATTTTTCAGGCCAATCGATGCTGGAAATGTTCTCTGTACAGTTCATTACGTTAGACCATATCCCTGCATGTTATGAGTGGGCCAACTTTGTTCCCAGTTTCTTTTTCACCAAACAAGTCAAATATAGATGCAGCTCAAATTTCCATTATTGAGGTCTCAAACTTAGAAGCAAAGCATGTGGGAAGTCGACTTGGTTGAAGAAAACATCTTAACAGGGACTGAGATAAAATAGAGGCAGTGAAAAGAATTGAATTATCTAAGCAATGTGATTTGTTGTCCACAACTGGAGACAATGTTTCACATCTTCATTAGGAAGTCCAACAAAGAAAATGGTCTACTTACCTAGAATGTAACAATTGCAGATTACTATTTTTCAAATGTTCAACGTGTTTTGATTAGCAAGGGTGCAAAGGAAAGTCTTCTCTTGATATGTTCTTCTCAACCATCGAATCTCACTGAGGGCTCTTGTCTTGTCAAGAGTGTAAAATATTTTCAACAAGAAGTTAATGAGAGTAAACTTTGGTTGATTTCAAAACAATGGATCTAGTGAAGAAATATTGCAACCTAGTTCGTCAGCCTGCTATCTCAGAAGCTGCAAGAAGACTTGATTTGAAGGTGCCTAGGTTATTTAGTCTAGATGATGTGTGAGTGTTACCTATTCAACAATCTGTGTTAGATGATTGTGAGAAAGTTGTCTTTTGGTAGCTAGCAAATCAACTTACCCATGACAAGACCAAAGCAGTTCTGAGAGTGATTTTCAATTGCAATGTGAACATAGTTTGTCCTTTGTTTTTCTCTGACCCTTAAGAGGTATCAAGAAACTGCACTAACATAGTTACAAATGAAACAAAATGTTGAATGACACTGGGAAATTATATCTCTGGATTTCAACAATAGAGCCTCATCACAAATTTGCAAGGCTTAAATTGTGATGCCTCTCTTGTGGAAAGTCAAGACAATAGTTGTGCATGAAGACTTTAAAGTTATAAGTCAAACTGCAACAAATCCTCTGTTTACAAAATCTCTTCCTGCGTTTTCACAAAAATGGATGTCGACCCATTTGTTTTTATCCTTAGGCAACGTAATCAAAATCAGAAGATACAAGTCTGGCAACTTGGCAAATCGACACCTGAATACTTCTATGGTGCGTTTGAAGTTTTGTTTGGCGGTGAAAAATGCAAATTTTTGGCAATTATCATTAAACACCTGGCAGCCTGCGGATTTTGTGACATTTCATCTGTCGAATCTAATTCAGTCAGATTCTATAGTTAATGTAGACAATTGAAGAATCTCAGACCTCATTTCGTGCACGTAACAACAACAAAAACCCATGTTCTTCCAATGCTGTGGGTTCCAGATTTCGAGGTAGAATCTTTGGTCATGATGGTGGGTAGGATACATGAATTCTCATATGTATAATGTGGATTGGTTCTCAGGCCCAAGCTCAAGTCACAAGATGAAATCGAAAGCCATAAGATAGAAGATATCGAGTTGTTCTCTGTAATAGATATCAAATTTGCAGTTGTACCTATAGCAAAGCAGGTAATCTCAATCTTAACTGTTAGAATATATAAGATGGTGTGCTCGTTTTACCATGACGATACCCTCGTCTCCCAACCATAGGCTGAAGCCTCCCTCCGAGCACCTTAACCTTGACCTGAGAACTCCTCCGGAAGTAAACCCTAGGCTAGATAGCCAAACAAGGAGCAGCGCATCTCTCCCAAAGGATAGCGCATCACAAAAAGATAATCAGATAGTCTAAACCCTAGCCAATAGATATCCAATCCAAATAATGAAACTTGTTGTTGCTGTAGCTGCACCTGCAACCCTCCTTCAAACCTGCGTACCAGCTGCAACTGCAGTGCGCACCAAATGGGAAAACTACAGTCCTGAGATGTGACAAATGAGAAACTGGCACCCTGTATTTATAATAATCCTGCCAGTTTACTGGGGCCAACTTCTCCTTCTGGGTAGGTGTCTGTTTAGTATATTATTATTAATTCTGGCCGACTTCTTCTCTTGGAGGCTAATAGCCTAATATAAATTATATTCTTGAGCCGACAAGGCTTCTAGGGTTATTAGCTAATTCATTAGGGTTTCTCTTTCTTCCCGGAGTCTTCTATTCTCGTCAGGTTCACATGTAGAGGTAAATACCTCCCGCAGCTACCATAATATTAACACTCCCTTCATAAAAAGGGAGTCAAATTATTTTGGACAACTGAGTGTGAAGAGATTTTTCAACACGTGAAACATTTTTTAACCAATGCACTTGTACTGAAGATTGTAGACCCAGACAAGGATTTCCTTATGTGGAAAGATTCATCCAAAGAAGGACATGGAGGAGTCCTCATGCAACAAGTGAATGTAATCCGTTATGAATCTAGGAAATTGAATAAACATGAAATTTATTATTTGACCCATGAATTAGAATTATATGCCATAGTGCATGCCTTAAAAATGTGGAGACTGTTAGCACCATGATTTTTTCAGTTAGAGTTAGTCCTAGATGAGTCATAGTTCGTGTGTCAAAGTGTGTGAGGTCAAAGACCGAATAATGAATGGGTAAAAATAAGCAAGTAGCGGGTCTGGCCCATAGAGTCAGGAAAGGGCGTAATGATTAGTCATGTGCGACTTGTAAAGGTCCCTTTCCCTAAATATTGAGTCCTATCAGAAAATGGGAATTTACGTGCCATAGACCGAGGAAAGTTGTTGGGATAAAGGTCATGTTGAAAGATATAACGAACATCATCACCTAATTATGAAGTCAGAAAGGTGAAAAATCACAACGCACCTATCAAGTATACTCTTTCGCTCTTATCATTTGTACTTTTCACACTTCAAAGTGTACCTGTTGCACAAGTTTGCTGCATAAATATTAAACCCACTTCCAGACTTCTCATCGCCATGGATTTATCGTCCTCTTCCATGACTCCATTGCTTACCCATTCACGTATAAATATTGGCCACCTTGCATGCCTCTCCTTTACTTTCCATATTTCTGTGTTGTCTATGGCTTTTTCTGCAAGATTTGGATCCCTTCGCTGTGTGAAATATGTTTGCCATCATTCATATTGGAAGTCTGTTGATTCAAGATGCCGCATATCCTTCATCATTTTCAGTCATAGTTTAAAATCTGTTGGAGTTCACTGCAAACTATCTTGTTGGACTTTATTTCTTCTTGCACTCATCCTTTCTTCTATGGAATTTCCTCTTGTCAC
The DNA here is from genome assembly GCA_010110895.2 of Picea sitchensis. Classification (NCBI taxonomy): domain Eukaryota; kingdom Viridiplantae; phylum Streptophyta; class Pinopsida; order Pinales; family Pinaceae; genus Picea; species Picea sitchensis. Next base: position 55,358 of record SNQJ01S0017337.1, on the reverse strand, counting down.
GTTGAATTTCTTACTATGCCTAAATTCTCTATCTCACGACAAGTCTCCTAGTACTTTTCTACTGTGCTATAATTTTCCGCCGCAATTTCCTATAGCGACAAGCCTCCCATTGTTTTTTTCCACCGCATCGAGTTTCTCCACTATGGAGAAATTTTTCATTGCACCTTATTGCCACGTCGTTGACTCCTATGGCTGATTTTGCTTGTCACGCAAAGTTTCTATGACTGCCTTTCTGATAGTCTCTGTGAAGTCCGTCATTCTTATTTTCCGTGTAGAGAGGGTGTTACCATTCATTACCGCACACGTGAGATAGATATATACTGGTATCATGGAAGCATCCCAAAGCATAAAAAAGAAGGTGAGAAGTGGCAGGGCCATGAGGTCTGAGCCTCAAGACCTGGATTTAAAAAAGGAAGATCTAGAAATTAGGGCATCTTTTGAACATGTTAGATGTATGTTCTTTTTTGAAAATATCAAAGGGTACAATGTGAATATGGTTGAATAGTGAGCCCTTAATTTTACTGGGTTCTACGTGACCATTACAAGAATAAAATTCCGAGTTAGGGAGGAATCTCTATCAGCTGCGACGAAGATCCCTCCACATGGTGAAAAATAGTTTAAAGGTATTCCTTTAGACATGTTGTGCTATCAATAATTTATCAAGCCCAACTGTCTAAATGGGGAAATTGGAGCTGGCATTCCAAGACATTACCTCTGGGAGCCTTTCCAAAAGCTCCTAAAGGTAATCAAAAGATATTTAACCTGTGAAGGAAGGTTTGATAGAGTGTACCCATATCACATCAGGCTGTTGAAGAGGGAAAAAACCTTTGAATCTACCTTTTTTCTTGCATTGAAGCTTGGGAAAGATGGTAGACAACATCCAGGCTGAGGTTGACCAACCAGGGAATACAATAAATCAAGTAAGAAGGAAAGTCTTCAACCTAAAATTGATGGATGACAGTAACCCAACTTCAATTGATACCAGCTTAGGAAGACCACTCGCTGGCAGAAGTTGATTGTATCTGCCCTTTCAATAGAAAATTGATCTCCTCACTACTGCAAGAAAGTAATTATTCAGTTTCTCATTAACCTCTATCAGCATAGGTGTATACTTATTCGGCACAATAGGAAGTTCAAAAGCCAGAAAATGCATTTTATCTTGGTCGAAGAATTGAGACGTTTGAACAAAGACTAGGATTCATTTCTGATTTTGGCTGGCATCCCAAAGACCCCAAAGGAGACATTCCTCTGTCTGCGAGGGAACCAACATTCCATAGCACAGGGGCGAGAAAGGAAGATGTCATGGGAAAGGGAAAGGAAATAGAAGGCTCGTCATCCCACCAGATAAGACCCTGGAAAAGATGCAGGATAAGGTTGATTAAGAAACCCGAGGAGATCCAAGCTCCCAGTGAACCACACACCCATTATATTGCTGAGAGATTACTCATGCATGTCATTTGGCTAGAACCTATTGAAGGTTCAAGAATGGGAATTGGTGAAAGGTAGAGGAAGTCAGGTGATGAGAATGTGAATGTTTAGGATTCACCGCAATAGCTGAAGAATGCACAACTCAATATCGTTGAACTTTGTCAAGAAAACAAAGAATTAAGAAGACAACTGGCAGAGAGGAATATTGAAATGCCAACATCTTAGAGTAGAGCAGGGAATGCAAATTGGCTCAAAATAAATATCAGAGAGGCACAAGATGTAATTATACAGATGAAGGAGGAATATAGGGTGTTAGAAGAAAGAATCACAGAGCATTTCAAGGATTTCACACTAGCCATGGATAATGCCCACACGACTCTCTCCAATGCTGAAGAAAAAATGAAAGGAAATGCAGTCTTGTGGAGACAGGTGAAGAATATGAACAAATGAAACTGGTCTCTTAGAAAAGCACTTGGAGATTTAAGGTTACAGGTGAGGCCGAAGGCATGAGTGGGACAACCCCATTTTCTCTTTTTTGATCGTGGCATGGAATCTTTCTCCTCGCATATCCTGTTTCCTTCCAGTAACAAGAAGTCTGAAATGGCACCCACATGGTGAATATTCATCGCGAAGATGTTGTAAACTTACCTACTGAGGAGGGAATGTATAAGTGAAATGCATGCACCAATTTTGGAAGAGATGCATGGAATCCAATCTGCTGCCGCCACCCGGAGTTGCACGTGTGACTGCAAAAAAATGTCCACTACACCAACTCACCACATGCATGCTACAACCAGTGATCGTGCAACAACAACCAAAGCCCATTATAGAAGGTGACTGATTTTCCAACAATGTGCTCAATTACTTGGGCACCTTGTGAAAGAAAATGCCTGTTTATCACAACCTGATGACCGAATCTTACTCATGACTGAATGATTGAAACAAAGGTGTTGGTTATGTTATGATTAGGTGCAGTTAGGTTTCTATTTTTGGTAAACTCTATTCAAAAGGTTGTTTGAGGAGGAAGTGACTGAATCCAAAATTCTAGGGGAAAATAGTTCGATGCATAACAACCCAAGAGGGCGTGAGTTTTCTATATAGTGTATCTTTTCAATGTAAGAGGGGTTGGAAAAGTAGTGTAGATAGATGACTCTTGAATGTAATCTTTGAATCTGAATAGAAATAACAATGGATAGGTCCTGAAGCTTTGAATAAAATATTCTAATGGTGATGGTTTGATGTATTTTGATCCTATCTATATATGTACTTCTTGTTTCCTGTAAATTTATGTATGTTCCCTTTGTTTAAATTGGAATGTTTGATGATTTTAAAACTCATTGTGCAATGCTTTAGACTCAGCCATTTAAACTCTGTGTTCTCTTCTAAGTAAGTTAGAATTCATCTTTAATGGTCCTCTAGTTTTCTTTATGTCCTCTTTTCTTCTTCTTTACATGACGACATTTAAACTAAAAGACCATTTCCTATCTATCCTTTATCCTCTCAAAGTTTCCTTTACTAGTCATTGATTTCTCTCATTTTCAGGAGGTTTACTCCATTGCCCAAAGTTGTGTATTTCCTTTCCATCAAATCCAGAAACATTTCTCAAACATACAAATATAGCCGACAATCCAAAGTCATTATCTATAAGAGACTACGTCTCAGAGAGAGCCTCTCTAGATTGGAAGGGCTAGTTTCCAGTCTTATTGTTGGTCTGTAGGTTACCTTTGTAGTTTGTTTCTCTTCATCCTAACAATTTACCAAGTGATAACATCTTGGCATCATTGTCGGGGACAAAATTGAAAAATTTCCCTAGGAAAATGACTAAAGCTGTAGATTTGATCCTTGAGGGTAATAGTTGGTCCGAAACCTATATTGGTTGAAATTTATTTTACCCTGACAACTTCATTAAATAATATCAGTAGCATAGAATAGTCAGAATCATAAATCCAGGATCCTAAGAAAGTTTACACTAGAGCGAACCATGATCCAGAGCCTGCAACATCTGTGTCTGATCCTGAAACACTTCTGCGCAAAGGAAATGAAAGGATAGCAGACCCTTTATATTACCTGGTCATGAACCTATATTTACCCAGAGACGAAGTAAAAATCATTGATGAACTTGAATTGAATTTAGTCTTTGAACAAACTCTGTTCAAGTCCAGATTAGAATCCTATTTGAATGAAATCATTTTCGATGAGAAAAAGTTTCAATTTTGATACCAACCAACCCCCCGCAAACTTCCATAATCCCCACTCAGACCATACAACCAGTTGAAATCCATCCTATATTCATGGCTACCTAGTTCGCCCCTCTTGCCTTGCCATCCAAATTACATGATTTGCCTCAGAATTATAATCAGAGAATTAAATTATACGATGCTGAAGGAAATGATTCAACCTAAAAACACTTAGATTGGTTTAATGATTTTGTTGACTTGGAAGAGGTAGATCACGAGGATGAAAAAATGAGATTGTTTGTGTAGAGTCTCTCAGGGGAGGTCATAAAATGGTTCAAGGCCCTTCAAGTAGTGACCATCCTTGATTTTTCAGATTTTGAAACATCGTTTCTTGCGAGATGGGGTGATAAAAAGAATCCTCTCTAATTAATAACTCAATAAAATAACATAAAAATATCACCAAATGAAAATGTGCAAGAGTTCTCGGCCAGATTCATGAAGGTTTATAATTCAATTCCCACAGAAGTTAAACCTCCTCCTGGAGCTACCCATCTTTGATATTCCGATTCTTTTGACAATGACTTTGCCTTACTATTAAGAGAAATAACATCTAATACATTAAATGATATGATGAGTGATGAGATTGAAGTAGAGTAAATTTGATGGAATCGAGGAAGATCAAACATAATTTTGATAGAAACAGGAAGAATCCCCAAGGGGAGGTGCAACTCTCTACGTCTCAATCATCAGACGAAAAAATTGACTTAATGATGAAGACTATGGAAAGACTCGTGGAAAGGATGTCCATGGAGAACAAGCCTACTACTATGGAGAAAAACAATTTCTAGCCTAGAAATCAAAATTTTAGAAGAGCCCCAGTTCCACAGATCAGGAAAAGAGACTAGAGAGATCAAGGTGATCAACCAATAATACCTCATTTCCAAAACAACTATGAAAATGAAGATTTTGATCAAATAATCCAAGACTAGATGCATTTCTATGATGATACAAAAACATACATTTCCTTAACAAAAGGAGAGCATGATCAATTTATGGATGTGAATGATGAGTTTATGTTGGAGGATGGTGATATGTTGTCATTGGAAACAAAAGAGTTTAGGGAAGGATACCACAATGATATTATGCAGTTTCATAAGTAGTATAACCTTATAAGTAAAAAGGCATCTACAAAACTTCTGAAGGTGAATCCCACAAGGGAAATCCAAATGAACACTCCTTCTCCAAGCCAATCAAAGAAATAGAATTCAATAAAGGATGTAATGGATAAAGGAAAATCAAAGGAAGAATCCCTAAAAAAAGAACCTGAGGAAAGAAAGGAAACGATCGTCAAAGAGGTAGAGCAATCTCCTTCTCCTTTTAATTTTGAAAGCGAAAGGGCTAAAATCAAAATATATGTTCCGTTTAATGAGTTGATCAAGAAAGGAGAGTATAGAAATCAAATCATTAAAATGTTAAAGATGGAAGAATCTCCTGACACCTTGAACATACAAGACGAACATTCTGCCATCTTGTTTGGCCCACACATAGAAGAAAGTGCGATGCTGATGATGTTCCTCCTTTCTATGTTAGCCTTAAAATTCATGACATGACCTTACATAATGCCATGTTAGATTCAGGTGCATCACATAATCTCATGCCCAAGTTGGTCATGGATGCGTTAGGCCTAGACATTACAAGACCCTATAAAGACCTTTTCTCTTTTGACTCAAGGAAGGTGAAATGCTTGGGTTTGATCAAATATTTGGTCGTATCATTGTCTCAAATCCCATCGAAAATTTTTGTTATGGATGTGGGGGTTGTTGACATCCCCCCAAAATTCGGCATGCTGTTATCTAGATCTTGAGCTACAAAATTAAAGGGAACCTTACAGAAGGACATGGTGTATGCTACTATCCTTGTTTTTGGCCAAGAAAGGAGATTGTATAGAGAAGTACTACTCAAGTACATGGTGATTAGCAAAACCAAAACAAATAATCATCTTGTTTTCTCTGTTGACACTGAATTTGGCTCCTCTATTTTTTATAATAACTTGAGTTTTGAAGAGGGGAATCCAACAACTGTCACGACTGTCAAAGATAAAACTGAGCATCGAATAGAGGAAATTACAGATAAGAAAAACAATGCTGAAAATGAAATGTGGAATATGAGCTTCGACAGAGTTGTTAGCAGGGAAGGAGTTGGATCTAGTGTGTGGATTAACCCTCCCAAATTGGGTACATAACTCTGTTCTTATAAGCTCGCTTTTGATTGTACCAATAATATTGTTGAATATGAGGCACTAATTTTGGTCTTGAATACTTTAAAGGAATTGGGTGCTAGAAGGATAGTTGTACATGGAGATTCTGAGCTCATCATTAACTAGGTAAAGGGTATATATCAGTCCAAGAATCCTAGATTGAGAGAATATACAAATTTAGTGCTTGATCTCCTTGAACAATTTTCAAAATAAAATTTGCCAGTGATTCCTAGGGGGAAAAATCAAATCGAAGATGCGTTGGCTACTTCAGCTTCGATGTTCAAAATTCCAATTTTTCTAAATAAGAAGTATGAAATTGAAGTCAAACATAGGCCTACAGTACCCAATAACATTAAATACTGGCAAGTGTTTGAAGATGATAAACAGGTAGAGAGATTCCTCCAAATGAGTGATGAATTTACTAATGTGAATATTGATTACGAGTGTTGTTGTGAAGAAAATGAAGACGCGGTTGTGTTAAAAAAAATGACCTTTTTCAGAATCAGATAACTGGAAGGGATATAGTGCAATTGAAAAAAAACATTATCCCCAAAGTCTTGGTCCCATTAGAAAATACTTTTGATGAAAATGATGTATCCAGAAATCCTAAAATCACTGTGAACGATGAGGATATAGAGGATTGCACCATTGGTATTCAAGAAAATCCTAAGATCATCAGACTATAAAAAATGCTCAGTATGGAAATAAAACAGAGGTATATCAGCCTTATGAAATAATTCCTTGATGTCTTTGCATGGAGTTATGAATATTTGAAGGTCTATGACACTAGAGAAATTCAACATGTAATTCCCATCAAGGAGGATCAGAAACCTTTCAAGAAAAAGTTGAGACGAATCAACCCTTGGTTGTTGCCATTGATTGAAAAGGAGGTAAGGAAACTATTTGATGCCAATATTATTGTGTCCTTAAGATTTTCCAAGTGGGTGGCTAACCTTGTTCCTTCCAGGAAGAAAAGTGGTGAAATAAGACTGTGTGTGGATTTTCAGAATCTAAACAGGGTGTCTCTTAAAGACAACTATCCACTTCCTAAGATGGATTACATCCTGCAGAAGGTGGTTGGATATCAGAAAATTTTGATGCTTGACGGTTTTTCTGGATACAACCAGATCATGGTGCACCCAAATGACCGAGAGAAGACAACTTTTACAACACCTTGGGGTACTTTCATGTATGCAAAAATGCCTTTTGGGCTTATGAATGTTGGAGCGAATTTCCAAATGGCCATGGAAATAGCCTTTGTCTATGAGAAGGATAAGTTTATCATAATTTACTTGGATGATATCACTGTGTTTTCGGATTCTGATGATCTACATATCAAACATCTAAGGAAGTTTTTCCAGAAATGTAGAAAGTTTGGCATCTTGTTCAATCGAAAAAATCAAACTTTGGGATGCAAGAAGGACAAATTCTTGGACACATCATTTCAAAGGAAGGCATAAAAATAGACCCAACATAGTGGAATGGATTATGAATATAGACACTCCCAAGAGCAAGAAAGAGGTGCATTATTTCCTAGGAAAGGTAAATTTTATGTGAAGGTTCATTCCCAACTTGGGTGAGATTATAAAGCACATCAAAAATATGCTCAGGAAAGGAAATGAATAAAAATGGAATCCTGGAGATAGGAAGTCGTTCAAAGATATTAAGGTGGTTCTAACCAAATATCCAGTGTTAGCTAACCCAAATTTTGCGAAGGACTTTATCTTAATTTCCTTTTCCTCAGAACACACCATCGCTGGCATTTTGTTACAAAAGGATGAGTAGAACTTTGAAAATACCATAGCTTGTTTCAGTAGGACATCGAGAGACTCTCCACTAAGATATGACATCATGGAAAAACAATCATATTCCTTGTTGAAGGCCCTAAAGGAATTCATAACTTATATATTGAATTCATGTGTCATTACTTATGTGCCTAGAAAATCTATAAAGGATATATTGACTCATCTTTATCCTAAAGGGACAAGGGAAAAATGGATCGTAGTAATGTTGTAGTATGAACTCAAAATCAAGCCTACAAATATGATTAAGGGTCAAGGGCTCTCAAAATTAATAGCACAGTCAAATTGTGATGTTTGGGAATCAATTTTATTGTTGATCTGTCGAAAAATACACAAGAAGAAGTGGTCCTGCAGGTATCTCATAAGTTCATTGATTCTCCTTGGTACGCTGACATTATTTACGTGTTAATAAATTTTCAAGCTCCTCCAGGATTGAGAAAAACCAAAGCCATATTTTAGAAGTTGAAAGCAACTATGTTTTTCATTCTAGACAATTCTCTATATTGGAAGGATCCAGGTGGGATATTACTAAAGTGTTTGCTGGAGAAAGATATGAAAAGGGATATTAAGGAGTTTCACAAAGGATATTGTGGGGCGAATCATCATTCGAAGACCACTGTGCACAAAATCTTGAGGGCGAGGTTATATTGGCCCATTATTTTTACGGATGTATACAAGGAATTTTCTAGTTGCCATGAATGCCAAATCTTCAATGGGAAAAGAAAGTTTCAACCCCTGACTTTAAAACCTATCTATGTTGAAGCATTGTTTATGCAATGGGGTCTGGATTTTATATGAGAAATTCATCCACCATCTTCATCTCAACATAGGTGGATATTAACAACCACAAACTACTTCACCAAATGGATCGAAGTGGTTCCCACCAGGAAAGCTACAGGCATAGTTATCATTTATTTTTTAGAGAGTAATATCTTGTCTAGATTCGGTTATCTAGTCAATATCATCACTAAAAATGTAGCATAATTCAATTCTAAGAAGATGGAGAAATTGTGCAGTGATTACAACATAACTCTAGGCCATTCCACAGCTTATTTCCCATAGGGTAATGGATTGGCAGAGTCATCCAACAAAAGTTTGACAAGGATTATGAAGAAGATTCTGCAGGACAATAAGAAAGCTTGGCACAAAAATATTATCTATGCATTATCGGCCGAATAAATCACCACTAAAAATTCCATGTCCACATCACCTTTCCAAATTGTATATGGTACAGAGGAAATTTTTCCTACCTCACTGGGATTTCTAGTGAGGAGACTGTTGCAAGAGAAAGAAGTTGAACCAAACGAAGCTCAAAGGAGAATAAACCAATTGGTCCATGCGCAAAAAATGAGAGAACAAGTCTTCAACAAATCATAACTTCACCAAGACAGAATGAAAAAAAAATTCGATAGACACACCAAAGAGGAGGATTTCAAGGTGAATGATTTGGGACTAAAGTGGGATAAAGGGAGGCATGGGAAGTTTGATCATATTTGGATGGGTCCATTCAGTATTGTCGCGTATCATGGGAAAAATTCCTATTTTCTACAAGAGCTTAATGGAAATCTCACTGGTGGGGGGCCTGTGAATGGAAGGTTTCTCAAAAATTATCTGGTTTAACAAATTGTTTCAGTCTTTTCATGTCATTGTAAATAGCCATTTTATTTTCAAAGAAAGCATTTCGAGTCAGCAGTCAACAAAAAATTGAATCCCAAAGTGAAGGCCCTAATTTTATGATGAGTCTGGTCATAGCTATGTCAAGGAGGTTTGGGATGAGTCTGTTTCATCATTTTAGAGTCTTTAAGTCAAATAAATCCCAATGTCTAGGCACCTGGTCTGTTGTTCTTTGCCACCTCACTTGGAGGACAACATCGACATTGGAGCTAGTTGTTAGCACCATGATTTTTGTAGTTAGAGTTAGTACTAGATGATTCATAGTTAGTGTGACAAAGCGTGTGAGGTTAGAGACCAAATAATGTATGGGTCGAAATCAACAAATAGCAGGTCTAGCCCTTAGAGTCAAGAAAGGGTGTAATGATTAGTCATGTGTGACTTGTAAAGGTCCCTTTCCCTAAATATCGAGTCCTATCAGAAAAGGGGAATTTACGTGCCAGAGATTGAGGCAAGTTGTTGGGTTAAAGGTTGCGTCGAAAGATATAACAAACATCATCTCCTAATTATGAAGTCAGAAAGGTGAAAAATCACGATGCTCCTATAATTTATTCTCTTCCTCTCTTATCATATGTACTTTGCACACTTAAAAGTGTACTCATTGCATGAGTTTTCTACGAAAATATTCAACCTTCTTACAAACTTCTCATCTCCATGGATTTATCGTCCTCTTCCATGATTCCATTCCTTACCCATTCAAGTATAAATACTGGTCACCCTCCATGCCTCTCCTTTACTTTCTGGATTTGTGCATTGTCTATGGTTTTTTCTACAAGCTCTGGATCCCTTCGCTATGTGAAAGATGATTTCCATAGTTCATATTGTAATTCTGTTGATTCAAGTTGCCACGTCTCCTTCATCGTTTTCAATCATTGTTTAAAATCTATTCGAGTTCGTTACAAACTAGTTTGTTGGAATTTATTTCTTCTTGCGATCAACCTTTCTTCTTTGGAATTTCCTCCTATCACGCTAAATTTTTCACTGCACATAAAATCTCTATCTCGCGACAAGTCTCCCAATATTTTGCAACTATTCCATAATTTTCCTCCATGATTTCCTACCGCAACAAGCCTCCCATTGTTGTTTTACACCAAGTTGACTTTTCCCATTGTGTTGAAATTTTCCATCGCACCTTATTTTCGCATCGTGGACTCCTATGGCTGATTTTCTTGTCCTGCAAAGTTCTATGGTTGCCTTTCTGAAAGTCTCTGTGAAGTCTGTCATTCTTATTTTCTATGCAGATAGGGTGTTACCATTCATTTCCACACGTGTGAGACAAATATATAATGGTATCATGGTAGCGTCCAAACGCATAATAAAGAAGTTGAGAAGTGGAAGCGCAATGAGTTCTGAGCCTCATGACCTGGAATTAATAAACGAAGATCCAGAAATCAGGGTATGTTTTAAATAGGTCGAAAGTATGTTCTTTTGTGAAAATATCAAAGGGTACAATGCGAAGCTAGATGATAAGTTTTCCATAAATTTTACTCGGTTATGCATGAATATTACAAGAATCACCTTCTAAGTGATGGAGGAAGCTCTGTCAGCTACGATGAAGATCCCTTCACACGGTGAAAAATGGTTTAAAGGCATGCCTTTAGATATTTTGTGCTATAAAGACTTTATCAATCCCAACTGTCTAAATGGGAAAATTGGAGCCAACATTCCAAGCCAGTACCTCTGAGAGCCTTTACAAAAGCTCCTAGAGGTAATCAAAATATATTTCACCTATGAAGGAAGGTTTGAGAGAGTGTACCCATTTCACATCAGGTTGTTGATGCACTTCACAGGGAAAAAACTTTTGAATCTACCTTTATTCTTGCATCGAAGCTTGGAAAAGATGGCAGACATCGTCCAAGCCGAGGATGACCAACCGGGGAATAATTTATCTCATTTGTCATTAATCAAGTTGTTGTTGGTTGAAGAATTGAGACATTCGAACAAATACTGGGATTCATTTCTGATTTCTGTTGGCATCCCTAGACACCCCAAAGGAGACATCCCTCTCTCTGTGAGGGAAACAACATTCCACAACACAGGTATGAAAAAATAAGATTCAACATGAAAGAGAAAGGAAGTAGAGGACTTGCCATCCCACCAACAAGCACCCCGAAAAAGAGGCAGGCCAAGGTTTGTTAAGAAACCCGAGGAGATCCAAGCTCCCAGTGAACCATGCAACCAGAGATTACTCATGTGCATCGTTTGGATAGATCATGTTAAAGGTTCAAGAATGAGAATTGGTGAAAGGAGGAGGAAGTTAGGTGATGAAAACGTGAATGTTCAGGAGTCATCGCAGCAACTGAAGTAAGAGAAACTTGTTATCGCCAAATTGTATCAAGAAAACAGAGAATTAAGAAGACAGTTGGCAGAGATGACTATTGAAATGACAACGTCTTAGATTCGAGAAGGGAATGTAAAATGGCTCAAAAGACAACTCAGAGAAGCACAAGACGTAATTATCCAGTTGTGGGAGGAACATAGGGTGTCAAAACAAAGAATCAAAGAGCATTTCAAGGAATGCACACCAACCATGGATAACGCCCGCGCAACTCTCGCCAATTCTCAAGAAAAACTGAAAGGAAATGTAGTCTTGTGGAGACAGGTGAAGAATCTTAAAAAAAAGAACCGGTCTCTTAGAAAAACACTCAAAGATTTAAGGTTGCAGGTGAGGCTAGAGGAATGAGTCAAAAAACCCCACTTTATCATTTTTTATCATGGCATGGAATCTTTCTCCTCACATATCATGTTTCCTTTTGGTAACAAGAAGTTTGACGTGACACCTGCTTGGTGAATATTCGTCGCATAGAGTTTGTAAAATTACCTACTGATGAGGGTAGGTATAAGTGAAACACATGCCATTTTTGGAAGAGATGCATGGCCTCCCAACTGTTGTTGCAACCTGGGCTTGCATGAGTGATTGCAAATGGACGTCCACTACACCAAATCACCACGTACATGTTACATCCAGTGATCGCACAGAAGAAACCAGAGATATTTATATAAGGTGATTGAGTTTCCAACAATGCACTCTATTAATCAGGCACCTCGTGAAAGAAAACAATGATTTATCACATCCTGATGATTGAATCTTACTCATGACCAAATGATTGAAACAAAGGTGTCGACTATGTTATGATTGGGTGCAGTCAGGTTTCTATTTTTGGTAAAATCTATTCAAAAGGTTGTCTAAGGAGGAAGTTGTTAGCACTAGGAGTCACCTTCAGATTGCATGGAAGGCAAGCTCAGTACCCATCAAGTTATAAGTGAATGTAAGGGAGTTTAAAGGGTCGAATGGAAAATGACTCAAATGATAATGTTCTAACTCAAATAACAGGGCTAGCATGCACCAAAAATTAAGGTCTTGGCTAATTTCAATCAGTAGTTTGGGAGTAAGTATAAATAGAGGGAAGACTTGAATTTGAGAAGTGTAGGGGCTGCTGTAAACATCAGGGTCCACAAAATCCTAAGGAGGAAAGTTTCTTAATACAAGATCTTCTTGAACTGAGAAACTAAGGAAGCTAAATAAACATCATGATAACATAATGATCAAACATCCATCATAACATCACCACAATCATTCATGTGAATCATTCAAACAATGAAAATTTAGAATCATAAGAAAATAAACTAAAAGAGAAGTTGATTTCTATTATTCAATATGTCTTAAGTCCAGTACATCACTAGATAACAGTTCTTCATCAAAATATTATAGTCTAAGTGAGCCTTGCTGCGTCTGTGTACATGTTTGGGTAACATTTCCAAAAACACAGTGCCTTCAATCTTGAACATGCGCAGAGAAGTTTGTGTTCTTTCATGATGACAAAATCATTTTACTTAGGTGCCTTGACCGTACAATAGGTAATGCCTTTTACCACTGGGTGAAGCTAGCACTTAGAAAAAACTCAAAATTCATATAGCTAAATGATTAGAAGCCTATATAGATGGCAGAGATAATATTTTCATATCAGTAAACCCTCCCAAAAAGGAACCATCCTAAAAAATGGGGCTTACCTTTTACCAGTTATTTTGTCATTTTGACACTTAACCTCACACTCTTTCTGGTAGAAAGAGGATATTCAATTGACACAACAGACTTCTTCCTCTTAGCATTGATAGGCTTCTTCAGTGTAGTTGTGCTCTCCTTAGCTGCGGGTTTGTCATCCTCAATGGAAGCTTCAACCAACACCTGCAAATTTCTTTGGTCTACCTCATCTTGAAAGTGCTTTAGCTCTGCCTTTAGCTTCCTGTTATGAGACTGAAAGCCTCTATTCTATATATAAATATTCTTTAGTTGTCTATGAAGGGGATGGGCCCTTCTTGCTGCAAATCTTGCCAAGTCAAGGGTGTGACTATAGCCATCCATAAGCTCTGTCATCTTGGCTCTGTCAGACATGGCTTCCTTTTTCAATTGAGCCACTTCCCTTCTTTCATCTTTAAGCTACCTGATAAGTCTCTTGAAGGTCTGACTCCAGGAGGAGAAGTGTTATGCATAGTCTCAAGAGGTTTTTTCTCAGTCTCCTCTTCCACCTCATCAAGTTTCTAGGTGGATTTTCTTTTACCTTTCTTCCTCTGCATAGGAGTTTCTTCATTTATTATCACAGGGTTCTCAAAGTATTTCACAGAGGTTTCATATTTCCTCTCCAAAGGTATTTTAGTACCTTTAGCTTTCCATTTCTATACAGATGCTTCTTGTTTTTCTTCCACATGTGTTTCTATGATTTTTCCCTTCTTCTTTTGAATAGGGGTTTTTGGTAAGGACTATTCTTTGAAAACCTCCTTAGGAATTGATGACCCTATGAAAGGTCTTTTACCCTTGATTTCAACTGCTGGAGGAGAAGAAGAAAATAAAATTTTCTTCCTTCTCTTGCATGTAGCTTTGGTAGAAGAAGGCACCTCTTCTAACCCTGGTGGAGGAGGTGGTGAAAAATATCCGTGTGGAGAAGGACAAACTTCCTCCTTAGCTTCTGTGACCTACTTGCTGACCTCTGAAACATGAACAAGGGCTCTGCCCTTTCACTTCCTACTGGTCACTGCTTTAGTAGCACTAGTGGGTGACAAAGGACTTTCCTTCTATGATTCAGGAGTTGGTGCTAGATCCAACTTGAAATGAGAGGTAACAACAAAATGTTCCCATGAAATCTCTTTCTTACCCAATTCCTCAGAGACTAGCATTTTGATTAATCCAGAGTGGAAAAGGATAGAATCCACATCTTTAGATTTGGCTTGTATTCTATCTAACATCTTACCCATACTCCTCAACAAGTAATAGGGAATATTCATCTCAACATTACCAGTAAAATGTAGCAACAACCTTATATGGTACTGGTACAATGTGTTAAATCTCCCTTCACAAGTAAAATATCTATGTATGATCTTCAATAATATGTCAAATTGTTCAATCAATTGAATCCTTGGAATAATTTTAGACAAGTCATTGGCTTGATATTCAGGTTTAAATAGATCTTTTGCATAGTTTGTACTCAAATCCATGTCTTTGAACCCGTTTTCACCTGTAATGGGGATCCCTATTGTAGCTGAGATAGAGGCTTCAGTCACCTCAAACTCCAAATCCCCAACCTTGGTTTTCCTGCCATCAAACTGTGATGAAAACTATCTTTCTACCTCTGGATGGCCTCACTACATGTTCTTACAGAAAGAGAGACACCCTACTCTTTGAAAGGCATCTCTTTCCATGGGCTCTATATCAAAAAGATGCATGTCCACCAGTTCTGTCCTAACCACCTTGCCACCTTTGTGTGTCTTCCTCGATTGAGGAGTCTCCATGGATCAGAATGAGGTATTTTTAAAGGCTTAAGGAATGGTAATGATCAAGAAGTCTTTGAATAGGGCTTCAAATATATAAGGCTAACCCTTTTAGACAGACTGATGCTAGTAAGTCAAGCTTGATGTTAGGAATTAAACCCTTAGGCTTGTACAAGTATTCTGGAGTGTAAACAATGAGGGGGTAATCTAAAATTGGCCCTCTGCAATTGAGTGAAAATGCCAAAATCTGAGGTGAAAGGAAGCAAAGAAAACAGAGAGGGTTTGAGCAGCACCTCTAGGTGGCGTAGCGCATACACAGAGGATAAGCTATTTACAGTCTTGTGATTTCAATGGTTAAAGAAAACAATAATGATCAGACCATAGATACATGCAAAGAAGTTTACATATCTGAAGAGGAGAAAAGACAAGGTTACCATGCAAATATGGGTCCCTTACTACTGTGCAAGCTTAGAAAACCAAAAACCCGAGCACAAATTTCCTATGAAAATTAATATACAGCGGAGGCAATAGGGGATACCCATGGAGTAGACACCTATTGAGATCTTCAATGCAATCTTGAGATGAAATTGAGAAAAATTCAGCCCTGGAATCTTTCTCAGCATCGGATTTGGTTGACATGCGGTTGCCTGATCAGAACTTTTCAATTTTCACAATGCAACACTGTTGAGTTTTTTAAAATTAGAAACTGTTACCAAGGCTCATAAATGAAATATCTTTGAAGTCATCTTTAACTGACTTTTGCCACTGAAAACAAGGGACATGACATCAATCATGGAAATCATGACTCGAGGTGGAAGTATGATGAACATGAAAGGTGCTACGGAACTGCCTGATGAGTAGGCAGTGTTTCCATTCCAAAATGTGATTGGACAGGTAAGCAAGGACAATGAGGCATGCCTACGAGATAATTAGTGAAGAGGAAGAGGTGTCACATCAGTTTATCAATGGGAGGGATCGACCTAGGAATAAGTCATTAAAGAGATAAAAAATAAATCAAAAGCTAAAATGGTTCAGGGATCAAAAATCAATTTGAGGATCAAACTAGAGCTAAAAGTCAAAAATTTAATCATCTAAGGGGTCCTACTAATCATAAAATATTAAAGGGATGAAAATTTCAAAGAAAATTAAAATCTAAGGCATAAAAAAAGGAAAGAAAACAAACTAAAAAACCCAAGGCAATTTAGTGTGATAACATTGGCTCCACAGGGGATGGCATGCCCCTTATGGGATGCCAAGAATGAGTAGATACAATGTCTTATCCTAGGGCTATGGGGTTAGTTATTGAAACAAAAATAAAATGAGAATGATATTTACAATGGTATGAAGAGCCACTCAGGGCCCAAGAAAAGTACTTTTGTAGGAAATGCCCATTAATAGGGCCACCAAAAACCTCTTCATTCTCCATATTCTATAATTTGAAAGTGTTATTAGAGAATACCTCAAATATTTTGAAAGGACCAATCCATAAAGCTTCAAATTTACCATGCCTTCCTTTATCTTGCTCCGATCCATCCCACTTGAGCACTAGATCTCCCAATTGAAAATCCTCTTTGTTCACCTTTTTGTCGAAAGCCTACTTGATCTTCAATTGATGGATAAATGCTTTGTCTACAAGCTGCTCCTGAGTCTACTAAACTTCAACCATCTTCTGAATCCTTCTGATCATATGATCAGGTTCCCCTTGATAATCTTGGAAGAATTTTGCCACAGGTAAGGCAAGTTGAGAAGGAAAAACTGCCTCAACTCCATACACCAACTGGAAAGGGGAAAGTCCCAAGGAACTTTTCACTGTCACTCTGTCAGCCCATAGAGAAAATTTGAGTTTCAAATCCCATGCCTTTTTGTTATCCTCTAACAAATTTTTAAGGATATTTATAATTCTTTTGTTCGAGGATTCTGCAAGCTCGTTTCCCTGCAGATAGTAAGGGTTCAAATGAATCAAAGTGATCCCAAATTGTTCACAGAACTAAATCGATGGTTCAGCCTTGAATGATGCAACATTATCAATGACGATTCTGTCAGGACACCCAAACCTTGCTATGATGTCTTCCAGGAAACCAATGATCCCTTTGTGTGGAGCATTACTTGTGGGAATAGCTTCAATCCATTTAGTAAAGTAATTTGTAGCAGTCAAGATCCATCTATGTTGACCACTAGAGGCAGGATGGATTTCCTCAATAAAATCTAGGCCCCACTGCTGGAAGGGTCCTGAGGCTGCCACATGATTCAATGGTAAATACTTAAGATGATGCTTTCCAGAGAACTTATAACACTTAGCATAGGCTCTGATATTAACACAAACATTAGTGAACAAACTGGTCCAGAATTACCCAGCCCTGAGGATCTTGTATGCCATGGTTCCCCAATAATGATGCCCCCCACATAAACTGTCATGAAAATTAGACATAATCTTTTGGGCTTCTTAGGGGCCTAGGCATCTCAAAAGCACTCCTAATGGATCCTTCCAATACAAAATTTGATCAATAAGGAAATACTTTATTTATTTGAGTTTTAAGTCCCTCACCTTGTTCTTTTCCATACCACTTGGAGGCTGTAAATTTTGTAGAAAAAATATAATGTCCTTGTACCATCTGTGATTTTCCAATGTAGAAGTGACTTGAGGACCTTTATCTGTTATCTCAGCCTGCTGATTTTTTGAACATGAGTGAGTGAATTTCACCCCCAATGATGAGAAATTTGATTCATCCAAGAGCATGGCTAAACCCTCACCTTTAACCAATTTTGTGGGCCTAATCTTCAAATCAAATTCGAGTAATTTAGCAATCCACTTGCTCCTTTTTCCATCTATATCAGACTAAATAAGAATTTCTTTTACAACAACTGATGGGACATAAGCAATAACTCTTTAATGCAGGACATAAACTCTGAAGGAATTAAGAGATTTAACCAATGCATAGGGTTGCTTGTCCATGATGTCATATTTTAGTTCAACATCTCTCAATTCCCTACTGAAAAAGGCAATAGGGTCCTCTAATCCGTCAACATTCTTCTGTAATAGAACTGTTGCTACTGTATCAAAAGAGGCAAAAGAAAAAATAAGAAAGTCCTTGGAGTAGTCGGGCCTGACAAGGACCGAGGCTTCAGTCAAGGATTTCTTTATTTGATCAAAATAATCATGGGCATCAATAGTCCATTTTATTTCACTATCATTCCTTATCATGGTTGTGATATACTTAATTAACTCAGCAAAATTTGACACAAATCTTCTCAAAAAATTGATTTTTCCTAGAAAAGATTGTAACTCTTTTTTAGATCTAGGAAGTGACAAAGTTTGTATAGCCTCAACCTTGCTAAAATCAATCCTTACCCCTTTAGCTAACACAATATGCCCCAATAATTTTCCTTCTTTCATGGCACACAATGATTTTTTCGGATTCAAAGAGAGGCCAATTTTTTTCATTTCAAGAAAACCTTTCTTAAATGATCACAATGTTCTTTATCCGACTGAGAATACACTATTATGTCGTCCAAATAGATAACAACAAACTTGTCCTTTTCTCCAATAAATTCTATGTCCATAGCTCGCTAAAAAGTTTCCCCTATGTTCATCAAACCAAAGGGCATCTTGGCATACATAAATGTACCCTAAGGAGTGGTAAAGGCCATCTTCTCCATGTCTTCTAGAAAAATAGAGACCTGATTGTATCTGGAAAATCCATCAACCATAGACATCCTGGCTGCTCCTCTCACCTTCTGTAATGTGTGCTCCATCTTGGGTAAAGGGTAATTATCCTTCTTTAAGCTTCTGTTCAACTTTCAAAAATCAACACAAAGTTTGATTTCTCCATTCATTTTTATTACTGGGACCAAATTGGCTACCCATTCATAATACCTCAAAGGAATGATAATTTTTTCATCTAAAAGCTTCTTAACTTCTTTCTCCATGACAAGCAACAACATAGGATTGATTTGCCTCAACTTTTTCCTAAAGGGTTTGGTGTTTTCTTTTAATGGGATCTTGTGCTCTATTATGCTTGTGTCATAATTTTTGAGATCTTCATAAGTCCAAGCGAATACATCAGCAAATTCTTTCAACAACTTAGTATATTCTTCCCTCTACTCTTATGATAGGATGCTTGACAGTTTGACGTATTTTGGATCCTTTTCAGTGCCCACATTGCACTCAGTTATATCTGCATCATTAGTGGATACCTTCCCTTTTAGTGCCACATCATTCCCATCAAATAATCTTTCCAAAGGAACTAGTCCCTTTGGTATATGATTACTAGGTAGTTGCATAATATGATGATTAGAAATTTTATTGAGGAAAACATCAACATGAGGAGTGACTTCTGAATCATGATCCTTTTCAATGTGTAATGCAGAAAATTCATCAATAGTCTCAAGAAAAATTTTAAGTTCTAAATTATCTTCGAACACCTTCCAATATTTTACACTGTCCAGTATAGAAGGCATGCATTTGACTTCTACATCATACTTGATTTTTGGTGGTATAGGAATTCTAAAGTTGCTTACTGATATAGCCAAAGAATCAGCCATGGTATTCTCTTCTCTAGGAATGAATGATATATTAAAAGCAAAGAAAAAACTGTCCACCAAATCCCACACTTCATTTCTGTAAGATATAATCCTAGGATGCTTTGTTTGATAATTTTTTTTAATTTGATAGACTATCAATTCAACATCCCCAAATACTGATAGCTCTTCTATCACCATGTCTTTAGCTTCCCTCAAACCCAAAATAAGAGCCTCATACTCTGCCACATTATTATTACTCTCAAATTCTAGTTTATATGACAAAGATATAGTTTCTTGAGTTGGTGAGACAAATATCACCCCAACACTAACACCTTCCTTGGAAGAAGCTCCATCAAAGAACATATTCCAGACATAAGTGGTTAGAAGAGGCTTTTCAGAAAAGTTGATGGACTTTTTTCTGATTTCTAAAGGGGCTTCAGGAGTATCAGTGAGCTGCAAAATACTAGATCCCAGATCTATATCAAAAGAAAAAATAGGGTGATTGGTGGGATTTTCTTCATCACTAATGATGCAAACCAATTGAGCTTCCCTGTAAAGTCTTCTATGCTCTCCCCCCCAAAAAGGAATAGTATAATAAGAGAGATCCATCTGCAAGGTTCCCCCAAGTCTTTTTATCCAGGATCTTGACAAGAGCATGCCAAACTTGGGGGGAACATCAACAACTACGATATCCATAAGTATACCCTTCATGGGAAGCTGAAATAAGGTCACCACCATATCCTTAATGAATCCAAGACACTTGAATTTTCTGGAGTCAAAAGAATATAAGTCATGATAGGTCTTTGTGACTTCTAACCCAAGTTCATCCATAACTGATTTTGGTAGAAGATTGTGGGATGCCCCTGAATCCATGAGACAATTGTGTAGTACCTTATCATGTATATTCAATGAGGTGTAGAAAGGTGGGGATGAGTCATCTCTGTCTTCTATCAAAGGACCTAAAATCACTGTTGGTTTTTCATCTTGCAGATTTATTGAATCAGTGGCATTTGAAGATGATTTTGGGTGTAACATTTTGGATAAATATTTTTTTAAATCTCATTTTTTATCAATTACAAAAAAGGTATAGGGATGTTTATTTTATGGATCTCATTCTCAAAACTGAAGGAATGGGTAGGCTTCAAAATATCTTTGTTTTCATGAGGAGGATTTCTGATCAGAACTTGTGGGTTTTGAAAGTCTTTTTCCTTTCTTCTCACTATCACAACCTTGGAAGAATCTTATTTTTGAACAGGATGATTAGGGGCATCAATTTTTTCTTCATTATTCTTAGATATCAGATTATATCTACTAGCATTTTCCTTTTCTTTCTCTCCCTTGCTTAACTCATTAATTTGAATATCCATTAAAGATTTCTCATAAGAGGATTGAGTCAAGTGTGGGGATGTGGATGTATCACCTAAGCAGTGAATCTCAAGATCATCTTCTACCTCCTCTTCTTCTTCATCAACCACTAAATTATTTTGCAAAGGAGATTGTACCCTCTCATCATCTCTCTCTCTTTGTTTCTAGGATCTCTGGGAAAGATTTGGGGAGCATTATTTGGTCTCCTGTAATTACCTCTATTATCATTGTTTTGAGCATTTCTATATGTCTGTTTCTCTTTTGATTTTAATTTCTCAATTTCAGTGGAAAGAGATTTTACTAATTTGGTCATCTCATCTACTTGAGAATGGACAAAAGAGGAATTAGAAGTTGAAGCTTCAGATCTGTTTTTTCTCCTATCCCTATCATATTTCCCCCTGAGCTTATCTGATGCCATTATGTTGGATTCTACCTCTAAGGCATCATCTTGCATATGAACTAACGAAGCTGACCTTCTCTTTCTCAATAGAAGGTAGAAATCGGGGTTAAAATCCCTGGCATAAGTGATTTTTTCCATGGTTTCAGTGGTTTTGATCTCATTAGGGATATTCTTATACAATTTGTTAAATCTTTTAGAAAAGTCAGAGACAAACTCTCCTTCATTCCTTTTGAGAGATCCAAATTCAGTGATGTAGTACAAAAAGTCCTTTTTGTCCCCCGAGTGCCTCAAGAAAGCTTCATCCAATGCTTCAATACCAGTAATGGATCCAGGCGCCAGACCCCTAAACCACTTCTTAGCCTCACTAAAAATGCTTTAGATGAAAACCCTCATCCACACATCCTTATTTTCGATATTTTGGTTATCTGCATAGCTATATAAATCAACAAGATGTTACTTAGTTGTTATATCTTCTTCTCCAGTAAACTTGGGAATTTATTTCAACTAATCTCCAGGGGGAAGAGAATTCACTAGCTGAGGTAAGTCTAGAGGAGCATATCTTGTAGCCACTATGGAATCCATCCTATTTGCAGGGGGATTAACAATTGCCATTTTATTTTGGATTCTAGGTGAACAAGGAGGAGAAGGAGACTTGGCTATGTGTGGATTAGGAGAAGAAGGAACGGATGAAGGGGGAGTTTCAGTATTCACAATAGCAGGATGAGTCTTGGAAGAGGATGGTAATGTTTGAGAGGGAGATGAAGTTCCCACTTCTTTGGCAACAAAAGTTTTAACAGAAAGAGGTGTAGAAAAACCTAACGTAGGGAAATCTTCAAAACTATCAAGATTGAAACACTTCTCAATATCAGGGGAAGAGAATATATCAATGTTTTCTTCTTTCAATTCTCTTATGAGAATACATCCATCCTAACATCACCACAATCATTCATGTGAATCCTTAAAAGCATGAACATTTAGCATCAAAAGAAAATAAGCTGAAAGAGAAGCTGATTTTTATTAGTCAAGATGTCTTAAGTCCAGTACATCACTAGATCATAGTTACTTCATCAAAATATTACAGTCTAAGGGAGCTTTTCTCAACCATATGAACCTACTAAAGAAATTGGTCTATCTATTTATAACAAAAGGGAAGCAACAACTAGAGGTACAAGATGACCTCCTTCCCTTGAAAAACTCTAAACATTTATTTGATTTAACAACTTATCTAACAATCTAAGCTATAAAACAGGAAAATGTTGGTGATTAATCCAACTGAACTTCAAACTGATTTGATTTCCTTTTGCTGTGCAACTCCTTGTTTTCCATGTGTCTTTCAAAACATGTTGTTTTCTTCATGATGCCATTTGATGTTTCCATAAACTTATCCATCATTAATTTATCCCAAAGTGGTTAGCTTGGTACTCCTAGATTCCTGGTGTTTGTTGGCAGCTTCCTTGGGTAGAAAATCTGGGTAGCGCACTACAAGGAGAAAAGGTAGCACCTATAGGTAGCGTCTTTGTGTTGCATATGTGTGCTAACCTTTTCCCTCTATGACATATTAGGTATCACCTGTAGGTAGCGCCCCTGTGTTGCGCATGTGTGCCAATTTTGTTCTCTTCCCAATATTAGGTAGCGCTACTTACATTGTGTCTGTCTGCCAACTCTATTCTCTGCCCAATATTAGGTAGAACCATTTGGTAGTGCCACTTACACTGCATCTATGTACATGTTTGGGTTGCATTGCCAAAAATGGAGCGCCTTCAATCTTGAACATGCATACAGTAGTTTGTGTTCTTTCGTGATGATAAAACCATTTTACTTAGGTTCCTTGACCGTACAATAGGTAGTGCCTTTTACCACTGGGTGAATCTATCACTTAACCAAAAATCAAAATCCAGATAGCTAAATGCTTAGAAGCCTATATAGATGGCAGAGATATTATTTGCATATCAGTTAACCCTCCCAAAAAGGAACCATCCTAAAAAATGGGGCTTACCTTTTACCATAGATGATTTTAGGGGCTAAATTTCTCTCATGGGCTAATTTTCCATGGTTTTTCCAAAAATGAGATTTGCTATTTTAAAAATGAATCACCCAAATTATATAGGATAAAATTATTTTACCTTAAAAATCGCCAAAATTTTATAAAAGATATATAAAATACTTAGAAATTTGAATATTTTTTAAAAATTATCGCCAAACATTTATAGTTGACATATGAAGGATTAGTAGTATTCACCAAGGTTTCTACATTTTAAAATAAATTTTCATCCTTAAAATCATCCTTGCCTTTTACCAACTATTTTTTCATTTTGACACTTAACCTCACACTCTTTTTGGTAGAAAGAGGATCTTCAATTGACACAACAAACTTCTTCTTCTTATCATTGACATGCTTCTTCAACGTAGATGTGCTCTCCTTAGCTGTTGGTTTGTCATCCTCAATGGCATCTTCAACCAACACCTGTAAATTTCTTTGGGCTACCTCATCTTGAAAGTGCTTCAGCTCCACCTTTAGCTTCTTGTTCTGAGACTGAAATCCTCTTTTCTATATGTAAAGATTCTTTAGCTGTCTATGAAGGGACTGGTCCCTTCTTGCTGCAAACCTTGCCAAGTCAAGGGTGTGACTGTAGCCATCCATAACCTCTGTCATCTTGGCTCTGTCAGAAATGGATTTCTTTTTCAATTGAGCCACTTCCTTTATTGCATCTTTAAGTCACTTGATAAGTCTCTTGAAGGTATAACTGCCACAAGGAGCAGTGTTATGCATAGTATCAAGAGGTTTTTTCTCAGTTTCCTCTTCCACCTGCATGGGAAGTGTCTTGTCCACCTCATCATGTTTCTTGGTGGCTTTTCCTCTGCACAAGATTTTCTTCATTTCTTATCACATGCTTCTCAAATTCTTTCATAGAGGTTTCATCTTTTCTCTCCAAAGGTCTTTTAGTACCTTTACTTTTCCCTTTCTGTACAGAGGCTTCTTGTTTTTCTTCCACATTATTTTCTATGGTTTTTCCCTTCTTCTTTTGAATAGGGGTTTTTGGTAAGGATTGTTCTTTGAAAACCTCCTTAGGAGTTGATGGCCTTGTGAAAGGTCTTTTACCCTTGATTTTGGATAATGGAGGAGAAGAGGGAAAGAGAAGCTTATTCCCTCTCTTGGATGTATCTTTAGTAAAAGAAGTTACCTCTTCTAACCTTGGTGGAGGAGGTGGTGAAACATATCTATGTGGAGAAGGAAAGACTTCCTCCTCATCTTCTATGACCCACTTGCTGACCTCTAAAACTTGAACAGGGGCTCTGCCCTTTCTCTTCCTACTGGTCCCTGTTTTAGTAGCATTGGTGGGTGACAAAGGACTTTCCTTTTGTTATTGATGAGTTGGTGCTAGATCCAACTAGAAATGAGAGGTAACAACAAAATTCTCAAATGAAATCTCTTTCTTACCCAATTCCTCAGAGACTAGCATTTCGATTAATCCAGAGTGGAAAAGGCTAGAATCCACATCTTTAGATTTGGCTTGTATTATGTCTGACATCTTACCCATACTCCTCAACATGTAATAGGGAATATTCATCTCAACCTTACTATTAAAATGTATCAACAACCTTATATGGTACTGGTACAATGTGTTAAATCTCCCTTCACAAGTAAAATATCTTTGTATGATCTTCAATAATCTGTCAAATTGTTCAATCAATTGACTCCTTGGCATACTTTTGGACAAATCATTGACTTGATATTTAGTTTTAAAAAGATATTTTTCATAAGCTAAACTCAAAGCCATGGCTTTGAACCAGTTTTCACCTGTAATGGGGATCCCTGTTGAAGCTGAGATAGAGGCTTGAGTCACCTCAAACTCCAAATCCCCAACCTTGGTTTTCCTGCCATCAAACTGTAATGCAAACTATCTTGCTACCTCTGGATTGCCTCTCTACATGTTCCGACAGAAACAGAGGCACCCTACTCCTTGAAAGGCCTCTCTTTCCATGGTTTTTATATCAAAAAGATGCATGTCCACCGATTCTATCCTAACCACCTCGCCACCTTTGTGTGCCTTCCTCGCTTGAGGAGTCTCCATGGCTCATAATGAGGGATTTTGAAAGGCTTAAGGGATGGTAATGATAAGAAAGGCCTTGAATAGGGTTTCAAATATATAAGGCTGACCCTTTTAGACAGACTGATTCTAGTAAGTCAAGCTCGACTTTAGGAATTAAAACCTTAGGCTTGTACAGGTATTCTGGAGTGTAAATAGTGAGGGGGTAATAAGAAATTGGCCCTCTGTAATTGAGTAAAAATGCCAAAATATGAGGTGAAATAAAGAAAGGAAAATAGAGAGGGTTTGAGCATCGCCTCTGGGTAGCGCAACGCATACACAGAGGATAGGTTATTTATAGGCTTGTGATTTCAATGGTTAAATCAAACAATAGTGATCAGACCATAGATATAAGAAAAGAAGTTTACAGGTCTGAAGAAGAGAAAAGACAAGGTTACCATGAAAATATGGGTACCTTAGTACTATGCAATATTAGCAAACCCAAAACCTGAGCACAAATTTCTTATGAAAATTAATATGCAGAGGAGGAAACACGAGATACCTGTGGAGTAGACACCTGTTGATATTTTCAACGCAATCTTAGGATGAAATTGAGAAAACTTCGGCCCTAAAATATTTCTCAGCATTGAATTTGGTTGACATGTGGTCACCTGATCAGAACTTGTGAATTTGCCCAATGAAACACTGTTGAGTTTTTTAAAATTAGAAACCGTTATCAAGGCTCATAAATGAAAGATCTTTGAAGGCATCTTTAACCGAATTCTGACATTGAAAACAAGGGACATGACATCAGTCATGGAAATCATGACTCGAGGTGGATGTATGATGAACGTGATAGGTGCTACGGAACTGCCTGATGAGTAGGCAGTGCTTCAATTCCAAAACATGATTGGATAGGTAAGTAAGGACAATGAGGCATGCCTATGATATCATGAGTGAAGAGGAAGAGGTGTCACATCATTTTAGCAATGGGAGGGATCGACCTAGGGAAAATTCATGAAAGAGACGAAAAATAAATCAAAAGCTAAAATGGTTGAGGGATCAAAAATCAATTTGAGAATCAAACTAGAGATAAAACTCAAAACTTTAATCATCTAAGGGGTCCTACTAATCATAAACTAATAAAGGGATGAAACTTTCAAAGAAAATTAAAATCTAAGGTTTAAAAAAGGGAATGAAAACAAACTAAAAAACCTAAGGTAATTTAGTGTGATAACATTGGCTCCACAGGGGATGGCATGCCCCCTATAGGATGCCAAGAATGAGTATATACAGTTCCTTATCCTATGGCTATGGGGTCAGTTATTAAAAATAAAATAAAAAGAGAATGATATTTACAATGATATGAAGAGCCACTCAAGGCTCAAGAAAAGTACTTTTTCAGGAAATGCCCATTAACAGTGCCATCAAAAACCTCTCCATTCTCCATATTCTGCAACTTGAAAGTGTTATTAGAGAATACCTTAGAGATTTTGAAAGGACTGATCCATAAATCTTCCAATTTACTGTGCTTTCCTTTATCTTGCTTCGGTGCATCCCACTTGAGCTCCAAATCACCCAATTGAAAATCCTCTTTGTTTATCTTTTTGTCGAATTCCTTCTTGATCTTCAATTTATGGTCAGATGCTTTGTCTACAAGCTGCTCCTGGGTCTGTTGCACTTCAACCAGCTGTTGAATCCTTTTGATCATATGATCAGGTTCCCCTTGATAATCTTGGAAGAATTTTTCCATAGGTAAGGCAAGATGAGAAGCAAAAAATGCCCCAACTCCATACACCAGCTAGAAAGGGGAAATTCCTAAGGACCTTTTCACTGTCACTCTGTCAACCCATAGAGAAAATTTGAGTTTCAAATCCCATGCCTTTTTGTTATCCTCTAACGTCTTTTTAATGATATTTATAATGCTTTTGTTCGAGGATTATTCAAGCCCATTTCCCTGCGGATAGTAATGGGTGGAATGAATTAAAGTGATCCCAAGCTATTCACAGAACTAAATCAATGGTTCAGCCTTGAATGATGTATCATTATCAATGAAGATTCTGTCCGGACAGCCAAACCTTGCTATGATGTCTTCCAGGAAACCAATGATCACTTTGTGTGAATCATTCCTTGTGGGAATAACTTCAATCCATTTAGTAAAGTAATCTGTAGTAGTCAAGATCCATCTATGTTGACCACTAGAAGCAAGATGGATTTCCATGATAAAATCTATGCCCCACTGCTGGAAGGGTCCTGAGGCTACCATAGGCTGCAATGACAAAGACTTAAGATGCTTCTTTCCAGAGAACTTCTGACACTTAGCACAGGCTCTGATATTATCACAAACATTAGTGAACAAACTGAGCCAGAAGTACCCATCCCTAAGGATCTTGTATGCCGTGGTTCCCCAATAGTGATTCCCCCCACATAAACTATCATGAAAATCAGACATAATATTTTGGGCTTCTTGGGGGTCTAGGCATCTCAAAAGAACTCCTAATGGATCCTTCCAATACAATTTTTTATCAACAAGGTAGTACTTTATTGATTTGAGTTTTAAGTCCCTCACCTTGTTCTTTTCCATACCACTTGGAGGCTGTAAATTTTGTATAAAAAATATAATTTCCTTGTACCAGCTGCAATTTTCTAATGTAGAAGTGACTTGAGGACCTTTATCAGTTATCTTAGCCTACTGATTTTCTAAACATGAGTGAATGAAATTCACTCCCAATGCTGAGAAATTTGATTCAGCCAAGAGCTTGGATAAACCCTGGCCTTTAACCAATTTTGTGGGCCTAATATCCAAATCAAATTCGAGTAATTTAGCAATACACTTTCTCCTTTTTTCATCTATATCAGGTTGAAAAAGAATTTCTTTTACAACAGCTGATGGGACATAAGAAATAACTCTTTAATGCAGGACATAAGCTCTGAAGGACTTAAGAGATTTAACCAATGCATAAGCTTGCTTGTCCATGATGTCATATTTTAGTTCAACATCTCTTAATGCCTTGCTGTAAAAGGCAATAGGCTTCTCTAAGCCTTCAACATTCTTCTGCAATAGGACTGCTGCTACTGTATCAAAAGAGGAAAAAGAAAAAATAAGAAACTCCTTGGAGTAGTCGAGCCTAACAAGGACTGGGGCTTCGGTCAAGAATTTCTTTATTTGACCAAAATAATCATGGGCCTCAACAGTCCATTTTATTTCACTATCCTTCCTCAGCATGGTTGTGATATACTTAACTAACTCAACAAAATTTGAAACAAATCTTCTCAAAAAATTGACTTTTCCTAGAAAATATTGTACCTCTTTTTTAGATCTAGGAAGTGACAAAGTTTGTATAGCCTCAACCCTACTAAAATCAATCCTTACCCCTTCAGCTGACACAATATGCCCCAACAATTTTCCTTCTTTCATGGCAAACAATGATTTTTTTGGATTCAAAGAGAGGCCAAATTTTTTGTATTTCAAGAAAACCTTTCTTAAATGATCACAATGTTCTTTATCAGACTGAGAATACACTGTTATGTCATCCAAATAGATAACAACAAACTTATCCATTTCTCCAATAAATGCTATGTCCATAGCTCGCTGAAAAGTAGCCCCTACGTTCATCAAACCAAAGGGCATCATGGTGTACATAAATGTACCCCAAGGAGTGGTAAAGGTCATCTTCTCCCTGTCTTTTGGCAAAACAAAGACCTAATTGTATCTGAAAAATCCATCAACCATAGACATCCTAGCTACTCCTGTAACCTTCTCTAATATGTGCTCCATCTTGGGTAAAAGGTAATTATACTTCTTTGAGCTTCTGTTCAGATTTAGGAAACCAACACAAAATATGATTTCTCCATTCTTTTTTCTTACTGGGACCAAATTGGCTACCCATTCAGAATACCTCAAAGGAATGATAACTTTTTCATCTAAAAGCTTCTTAAATTCTTTCTCCATGATAGGCAACAACATAGGATTGATTTGCCTTAATTCCTGAAGGGTTTGGTGTTTTCTTTTAATGGGATCTTGTGCTCCATTATTCTTGTGTCATAAGTTCTGAGATCTTCGTAAGTCCAAGCGAATACATAAGAAAATTATTTCAACAACTTAGTATATTCTTCCTTGCTCTTCTAATAGGATGCTTGACAGTTTGATGTATTTTGGATCCTTTTCAGTGCCCACAGTGCACTCAGTTATATCTGCATCATCAATGGATACCTTCCCTTTCAATGCCACATCATTTCCATCAAATAATCTTTCCAAAGGAACTGGTCATTTTGGTATATGATTACTAGGCAACTGTACAATATGATGATTATCAATTTTATTGAGGAAAACATCAGCATGAGGAGTGAATTTTGAATCATGATCTTGATCAATTTGTAATGCAGAAAATTCATCAACAGTCTCAAGAAAAGTTTTAATTTCTAAATCATATTCGAACACCTTCCAATATTTTACATTGTCCAGTATAGAAGGCCTGTATTTGACTTCTGCATCATACTTTATTTTTGGTTGTATAGGAATTCTAAAGTTGCTTGTTTATACAGCCAAAGAATAAGCCGTGGTATTCTCTTCTCTAGGAATGAATGATATATTAAAAGCAGAGAAAATTTTTTCCACCAAATCCCACACTTCATTTCTGTAAGATCTAAGCCTAGGATGCTTTGTTTGATAAATATTTTTAATCTGATAGACTATCAATTCAACATCCTCAAATACTTATAGCTCTTATATCCCCATGTCTTTAGCTGCCCTAAAACCCAAGACAAGAGTGTCATACTCTGCCACATTATTATTAGTCTCAAATTCTAGTTTATATGACAAAGATATAGTTTCTTGAGTTGGTGAGACAAAGATCACCCCAACACCAACACCTTCCTTAGAAGAGGCTCCATCAAAGAACATATTCTAGACAGAAGTTGTTAGAAGAGGCTCTTCAGAAAAGTTGATGGACTTTTTTCTGATTTCTAAAGGAGCTTCAGGAGTATCAATGAGCTGCAAAATACTAGATCCCAGATCTGTATCAAAAGAAAAAATATGGTGATTGGTGGGATTTTCTTCATCACTAATGATGTATGCCAATTAAGCTTCCCTGTAAAGTATTCTATGCTCTCCCCAAAAAACATGAATAGTAGCATAAGAGAGATCCATCTTCAAGGTTCCCCTAAGTCGTTTTATCCAGGATCTTGACAAGTGCATGCCAAACTTAGGGGGAACATCAACAACTATGATATCCATAAGTATAATCTTCATGGGTAGCTCAAATAAGGTCACCACCATATCCTTAATGACTCCAAGACACTTGAATTTTTTGGAGTCAAAAGAATATAAGTCATGATAGGTCTTTGTGACTTCTAACCCATGTTCATACATAAAATATTTTGGCATAAGATTGTGGGATGCCCCTAAATCCATGAGACAACTGTGAAGCATCTTATCATGTATATTCAGTGAGGTGTAGAAAGGTGGGGATGAGTCGTCTCTGTCTTCTATCAAAGGACCTAAAATCACTGTTGTTTTTTCATCTTGCAATTTTATTGAATCAGTGGCATTTGGAGATGATTCTAGCTGTAACATTTTGGATAAATATTTTTTAAAATCCTCATTTTTTATCAATTCCAAAAAAGGTACATGGATCTTTATTTTCTGGATCTCATTCTCAAAACTGAAGGAAGGGGTGGGCTTCAAAATCTCTTTGGTTTCAGGAGGAAGATTTCTGATCAGAACTTGTGGGTTTAGAAAGTCTTTTTCCTTGCTACTCACTATCACAGCCTTGGCATAATCCTATTTTTGAACAGGTTGATTAGGGGCATCAGTTTTTTCTTCATTCTTCTTAGATCTCAGATTATATCTACTAGAATTTTCCTTTTCTTTCTCTCCCTTGATTAACTCATTAATTTGAATATCCATTAAAGATTACTCATAAGAGGATTGAGTCATGTGTGGGGATGGGGATGTATCACCTAAGTAGTGAATCTCAGGATCAACTTCTACCTCCTCTTCTTCTTCATCATCCACTAAATTATTTTGTAAAGGAGCTTGTACCCTATGATCATCTCTCTCTCTATTTCTAGGATCTCTGGGAAAGATTTGAGGAGCATTATTTGGTCTCTTGTAGTTACCTCTATTATCATTGTTTTTATAATTTCTATATGTCTGTTTCCCTTCTGATTTTAATTTCTCAATTTCAATGGAAAGAGATTTTACTAATTTGGTCATCTCATCTACTTGAGAATGGACAACAGAGGAATCAAAAGTTGAAGCTTCAGCTCTGGTTTTTCTCCTTTCCTTTTCATATTTCCCCAGATCTTATCTGATGCCATTATGTTGGATTCTACCTCTAAGTCATCATATTAAATATGAACTAAGGAAGGTGACCTTCTCTCTCTCAATAGAAGGCATAACTCGCGGTCAAAAGCACTGACATAAGTGATTTTTTCCATGGTTTCAGTGGGTTTGATATCATCAGGGATCTTCTTGTACATTTTGTTAAATCTTTTAGAAAAGTCAGAGACAGACTCTTCTTCTTTCCTTTTTAGAGATCCCAATTAGGTGATGTAGTACAAAAAGTCCTTTTTGTCCCCCCGGTGCCTTAAGAAATATTCATCCAATGCTTCAATACCACTAATGGATCCAGGGGCCAGACCCCTAAACCACTTCTTAGCCTCACCAAAAAGGCTTTGGATGAAAACCCTCATCCACACATCCTCATTTTCAATATTTTGGTTATCTGCATAGCTATAGAAATAAACAAGATGTTACTCAACTATTATATCTTCTTCTCCAATAAACTTGGGCATGTATTTCAAATAATCTCTAGGGGGAAGAGAATTCACTAGTTGAGGTAAGACTAGAGGAGAATATCTTGCAACCACTATGGCATCCATCCTATTTGCAGGGGGATTAACAACTTCCATTTGATTTTGGATTCTATGTGAAAAAGGAGGAGAAGGAGACTTGGCTGTGTGTGGATTAGGAGAAGAAGGAACATATGAAGGGGGAGTTTCAGTCTTCACAAAAGTAGGTTTAGTCTTGGAAGAGGATTGTAAGGTCTGAGAGGGAGATGAAGTTCTTACTTATTTGGCAGCAAAAGTTTTAACAGAAAGAAGTGTAGCAAAACCTAAAGTAGGGAAATCTTCAAAACTATCAAGACTGAAACACTTCTCAATATCAGGGGAAGAGAATATATCAATGTTTTATTCTTTCAATTATGTTTCAAAGGAAGAGTATTCAATAGGAAACTCTTCAAAATCAATTTTTTTAGATACTTCAGCAGAAGGTAAAGAAAGATTACTTGATAAAACAACTGGAGTATCAAGAGTGGGATTAGGCAACCGACCAGAAACACTTGTATCAACAGTAGAAAAAAATTTCAGAGAAGATTTTCCCTTATTGATTATTTTCTTTGGGTTATCCTCAGATGGAACCAAAGGTAGTTGTGGATTTGATCGCATATGTCTGCCTTTAGGTGCCAGAGCTGAAACAATGGATTCGCCAGGTGCATGATGCAATCTTCAAGATATTGAGTTCTAATGCACCTTTAGGACTAGTATACTATTTCATTTAATCCCAGGGAAAATTCTTCAAATCATTACCCAGCAAGGGCACCAATAATGTTAGCACTAGGATTCACCTTCATATTGCATGGAAGGTAAGCCCAGTACCCATCAAGTTATAAGTGAATGTAAGGGTGTTTAAAGGGTCGAATGGAAAAGGACTCAAATGATAATGTTCTAACTCAGATAACAGGGCTAACATGCACCAACAATTAAGGTCTTGGCTAACTTCAATCAGTAGTTTGGGAGTAAGTATGAATAGAGGGAATACTTGAATGAGAGAATTGTAGTGGATTCTGTAAACATCAGGTCCACAAAATCTTAAGGAGGAAAGTTTCTTAACACAAGATCTTCTTGAACTGAGAAACTAAGGAAGCTAAATAAACATCATGATAACATAATGATCAAACATCCCTCATAACATCACCACAATCATTCATGTGAATCATTCAAAACATGAACATTTAGCATCAGAAACAAATACGATGAAAGAGAAGCTGATTTCTATTAGTCAAGATGTCTTAAGTCCAGTACATCATTAGATCATAGTTACTTCATCAAAATATTACAGTCTAAGGGAGCATTTCTCAACCATCCGAACCTACTAAAGCAATTGATCTATCTATTTATAACAAAAGGGAGGCAACAAATGGAGGTACGATTTGGCCTCCTTCCCTTGAAAAACTCTAAACATTTATTTGATTTAACAACTTATCTAACCATCTATGCTATATAACAGTAAAATGTTGGTGATTAATCCAACTGAACTTCAAACTGAATTGATTCCCTTTTGTTGTGTAGCTCCTTGTTTTCCATGTGTATTTCAAAGCATGTGGTTGTATTCATGATTCCAGCTGATGTTTCCACAACCTTCTCCATCATTAATTTATCCCAAAGTGGTTAGCTTGGTCCTTCTAGATCACTGGTGTTTGTTGGCATCTTCCTTGGGTAGAAAATCTGGGTAGCGCACTACAAGGAGAAAATGTAGCACCTGTAGGTAGCGCCTTTGTGCTGCATATGTGTGAAAACCTTTTCCCTATGTTAAATATTATGTAGCAGCTGTAGGTAGCACCCCTGTGTTGTGCCTATGTGCTAATTCTGTTCTTTGCCCAATATTAGGTAGCTCCATTAGGTAGCACTACTTACGCTGTGTCTATGTGACAACTCTGTTTTCTTCCCAATATTAGGTAGCACCATTCAATAGCTCCACTTACGCTACGTCTGTGTACATGTTTGGGTAGAATTGCCAAAAATGCAACGCCTTCAATCTTGAACATGCATAGAGAACTTTGTGTTCTTTCATGATGACAAAGCCATTTTACTTAGGTTCCTTGAACATACAATAGGTAGTGCCTTTTACCACTGGGTGAAATTAGAACTTAGCAAAAACTCAAAATCCAGATAGCTAAACACTTAGAATCCTATATAGATGGCAGAGATAATATTTACATATCAGTTAACCCTCCCAAAAAGGAACCATCCTAAAAAATGGGGCTTACCTTTTACCAACTATTTTGTCATTTTGACACTTAACATCACACTCTTTCTGGTAGCTAGATGATCTTCAATTGACACAACAAACTTCTTCTTCTTAGAATTGACAGGCTTCTTTAGCATAGTTGTTCTCTCCTTAGCTATTGGTTTTTCATTCTCAATGGTAGCTTCAACCAACACCTGTAAATTTATTTGGGCTACCTCATCTTGAAAGTGTTTCAAATATGCCTTTAGCTTCCTGTTCTGAGACTGAAAGCCTATGCTCTGTCTATAAATATTCTTTAACTGTCTATCAAGGGGCTGGGCCCTTCTTGCTGCAAATCTTTCCAATTCAAGGGTGTGACTGTAGCCATCCACAAGCCTTGTCATCTTGTCTCTGTAAAAAATGGCTTCCGTTTTCAATTGAGCTACTTCCTTTATTCCATCTTTAAGTTTCCTGATAAGTCTCTTAAAGGTCTGACTACCAGGAGGAGCAGTGTTATGCACAGTCTCAAGAGCTTTTTTCTCAGTCTCCTCTTCCACCTGCATGGGAAGTGTCTTTTCCACCTCATCAGGTTTCTTGGTGGCTCTTCTTTTACCTTTATTCCTCTACACATGAGTTTGTTCATTTCTTATCATAGGCTTCTCAAATTCTTTCATAGAGGTTTCATCCTTTCTCTCCAAAGGTCTTTTAGTACCTTTACTTTTCCCTTTTTGTACAGAGGATTCTTGTTTTTCTTCAACAAGCTTTTCTATGATTTTTCCCGTCTTCTTTTGAATAGGGGTTTTTGGTAAGGACTGTTCTTTGAAAACCTCCTTAGGAATTGATGACTTTGTGAAAGGTCTTTTACCCTTGATTTCGACTGTTGGAGGAGAAGAGGGAAAGAGAAGCTTCTTCCCTCTCCTGGATGTAGATTTGGTAGAAGAAGGCACCTCTTCTAACCCCAGTGGAGGAGGTGGTAAAAAATCTCTGTGTGGAGAATGACAGACTTCCTCCTTAGCTTCTATGACCTGCTTTCTGACCTTTGAAACTTGAACAGGGGCTCTTCCCTTTCTCTTTCGACTGGTCCCTGCTTTAGTAGCACTGGTGGGTGAAAAAGAACTTCCCTTCTTTGATTGACTTGTTGGTGCTAGATCCAACTTGAAATGAGAGGTAACAACAAAATTATCCCATGATATCTCTTTCTTACCCAATTCCTCAGAGACTAGCATTCTAATTAATCCATAGTGGAAAAGGATAGAACCCACATATTTAGATTTGGCTTGTATTCCATTTGACATCTTACCCATACTCCTCAACAAGTAATAGGGAATATTCATCTCAACCTTACCAGTAAAATGTAGCAACAACCTTATATGGTACTGGTACGATGTGTTAAATCTCCCTTCACAAGTAAAATATCTCTGTATGATCTTCAATAATTTGTCAAATTGTTCAATAAATTGACTCCTTGGAATACTTTTGGACAAATCATTGGCTTGATATTCAAGTTTAAAAAGATCTTTTGCATAGGCTGAACTCAAATCCATGGCTTTGAACCACTTTTCACCTATAATGGGGATCCATGTTGCAGCTGAGATAGAGGCTTCAGTCACCTCAAACTCCAAATCCCCAACCTTGGTTTTCCTTCCATCAAACTGTAATGCAAACTGTCTTGATACCTTTGGATGGCCTCTCTACATGTTCTGATAGAAAGAGAGGCACCCTACTCTTTGAAAGGCCTCTCTTGCCATGGGCTCTATATCAAAAATATGCATGTCCACTGGTTCTATCCTAACCACCTTGCCACCTTTGTGTGTCTTCCTCAATTGAGGAGTCTCCATGGCTCAGAGTGAGGGCTTTTGAAAGTCTTAAGGGATGGTAATGATCATGAAGGCTTTGAATAAGGCTTGAAATATATAAGACTGATCCTTTTAAATAGACTGATGCTATTAAGTCAAGCTCGACTTTAGAAATTAAACCCTTAGGCTTGTACAGGTATTCTGGAGTGTAAAAAGTGAGGTGGTAATCCGAAATTGGCCCTCAACAATTGAGTAAAAATGCCAAACTCTTAGTTGAAAGGAAGCAAGGAAAAAAGAGAGGGTTTGAGAAGCGCCTCTAGGTAATGCATCACATACACAGAGGATAGGCTATTTATAGGCTTGCAATTTCAATGGTCAAAGAAAACAACAATGATCAGACCATAGATACAGGTAAAGAAGTTTACAGGTCTAAAGAGGAGAAAAGACGAGGTTACCATGGAAATATGGGTTCCTTACTACTGTGCAAGCTTAGCAAACCGAAAACCTGAGAAGAAATTTCGTGTGGAAATTAATATGCAGAGGAGGCAACATGGGATACCTTTGGAGTAGATGCCTGTTGAGATATTCAACGCAATCTTAGGATGAAATTGAGAAAACTTCGACCCTAGAATCTTTCTCAGCATCATATTTGGTTGACATGTGGTAGCCTGATTAGAACTTGTGAATTTGCGCAACACAACACTGTTGAGTTTTTTAAAATTAGAAACCGTTACCAAGGCTCATAAATGCAAGATCTTTGAAGGTGTCTTTAACCAACTTCTGGCGTTAAAAACAAGGGACATGAAATCAGTCATGGAAATCATGACTCGAGGTGGAAGTATGATGAGCATGATAGGTGCAATGTAACTGCCTGATGAGTATGCATCGCTTCCATTCCAAAACTTGATTGGACAGGTAAGCAAGGAAAATGAGGCATGCCTACGATATCATGAGAGAAGAGGAAGAGGTGTCACGTCAGTTTAGACACGGGAGGGATCGACCTAGGGACAAGTCATGAAAGAAACCAAAAATAAATCAAAAGCTAAAATGGTCCAGGAATCAAAAATCAATTAGAGGATCAAACTAGAGCTAAAACTCAAAACTTTAATCATCTAAGGGTTCCTACTAATCATAAACTAATAAAGGGATGGAAATTTCAAAGAAAATTAAAATCTAAGGCTTAAAAAAGGGAATGAAAACAAACTAAAGGACCCAAGGAAATTTAGTGTGATAACATTGGCTCCACAAAGAATGGCATGCCCCCTACGCGCTGCAAAGAATGAGTAGATACAATTCAACATCCTCGGGCTATGGGGTTAGTTATTGAAACAAAAAATAAAAAGAGAATGATATTTACAATGATATGAAGAGCAACTCAAGGCTCAAGAAAATTACTTTTTCAGGAAATACCCATTAATAAGGCCACTAAAAACCTCTTCATTCTCCATATTCTGCAACTTGAAAGTGTTATTAGAGAATACCTCAGAGATTTTGAAAGGACCAATCCATAAAGCTTCAAATTTACCATGCTTGCCTTTATCTTTATTCAGTGCATCCCACTTGAGCACCAGATCACCCAATTGAAAATCCTCTTTGTTCACCTTTTTGTCGAAAGACTGCTTGATCTTCAGTTGATGGTCAGATGCTTTTTCTACAAGTTGCTCCAGGGTTTTCTGCACTTCAACCAGCTGCTGAGTCCTTCTAGTCATATGATTAGTTTCCCCTTGATAATATTGGAAGAATTTTTCCACAAGTAAGGCAAGCTGAGAAGAAAAAACTACCTCAACTCCATACACCAGCTGGAAAGTGGAAAGTCCCAAAGACCTTTTCACTGTCACTCTATCAACCCATAGAGAAAATTTGAGTTTCAAATCCCATGCCTTTTTGTTATCCTCTAACCACTTTTTAATGATCTTTATAATGATTTTGTTCGAGGATTCTGCAAGCCCGTTTCGTTGCGGATAGTAAGGGGTGGAATGAATGAAAGTGATCCCAAGTTGTT
This sequence comes from Picea sitchensis, assembly GCA_010110895.2. Lineage (NCBI taxonomy): Eukaryota > Viridiplantae > Streptophyta > Pinopsida > Pinales > Pinaceae > Picea > Picea sitchensis. Next base: position 17,135 of record SNQJ01S0017337.1, on the reverse strand, counting down.
CATAGAAATGAATCAATGGTTCATCCTTGAATGATGCAACATTATCAATGATGATTCTGTTAGGACACCCAAACCTTGCTATGATGTCTTCCAGGAAACCAATGATCACTTTGTGTGAAGCATTCCTTGTGGGAATAGCTTCAATAAATTTATTAAATTAATCTATAGCAGTCAATATCCATCTATGTTGACCACTAGAAGTAGGATGGATTTCTCTGATAGAATCTAGGCTCCACTGCTGGAAGGGTCCTGAGGCTGCCATAGGATTCAATGGAAAAGACTTACGATGTTGTTTTCCGGAGAACTTCTGACACTTAACATAGGCTCTGATATTAGCACAAACATCAGTGAACAAACTAGGCCAGAAGCACCCAGCCCTGAGGATCTTGTATGCCGTGGTTCTCCAATAATGATGACCCCCACATAAACTGTCATGAAAATTAGACATAATCTTTTGGGCTTCTTGGGGGTCTAGGCATCTCAAAATCACTCCTAATGGATCCTTCCAATAAAAAATTTGATCAACAAGGCATTACTTTATTGATTTCAGTTTTAAGTCCCTCACATTGTTCTTTTCCATACCACTTGGAGGCTGTAAATTTTGTAGAAAAAATATAATGTCCTTGTACCAACAATTTTCCAATGTAGAAGTGACTTGAGGACCTTTATCTGTTATCTCAACCTGCTGATTTTCTGAACATGAGTGAATGAAATTCACCCCCAATGCTAAGAAATTTGATTATGCCAAGAGCTTGGCTAACCCCTGGCCTTTAACTAATTTTGTGGGTCTAATATCCAAATCAAATTTGAGTAATTTAGCAATCCACTTGCTCCTTTTTCCATCTATATCAGGCTGAATAAGAATTTATTTTACAGCAGTTGATGGGACATAGGAAACAACTCTTTAATGAAAGACATAAACTCTGAAGGAGTTAAGATATTTAACCAATGCATAGGATTTCTTGTCCATGATGCAATATTTTAGTTCAACATCTCTCAATGCCCTGTTGAAAAAGGAAATAGGCTTCTCTAAGCCTTCAACATTCTTTTGCAATAGGACTGCTGCTAGTGTATCAAAAGAGGCAAAATAAATAATAAGAAAGTCCTTGGAGTAGTCGGGGCTAATAAGGACTGGGGCTTCAATCAAGGATTTCTTTATTTGATCAAAATAATTGTGGGCCTTAGCAGTACATTTGATTTCACTATCCTTCCTCAGCATGGTTGTGATATACTTAACTAACTCAACAAAATTTGACACAAATCTTCTCAAAAAATTGATTTTTCCCAGAAAATATTGCACCTCTTTTTTAGATCTAGGAAGTGACAAAGTTTGTATAGCCTCAACCCTGCTGAAATCAATCCTTACCCCTTCATTTTACACAATATGCCCCAATAATTTTCCTTCTTTTATGGAAAACAATGATTTTTTCGGATTCAAAGAGAGGCCAAATTTTCTGCATTTCAAGAAAACCTTTCTTAAATGATCACATTGTTCTTTATCAGACTGAGAATACACTGTTAGGTCATTTAAATAGATAACAAAAAACTTATCCTTTTCTCCAATAAATGTTGTGTCCATAGCTCACTGAAAATTTTCCCCTGCATTCATCAAACCAAAGGGCATCTTGGCGTACATAAATGTACCCCAAGGAGTGGTAACGGTCGTCTTCTCCCTATCTTCTGGAAAAATAGAGACCTGATTGTATCCGGAAAATCCATCAACCATAGACATCTTGGCTTCTCCTGTCACCTTCTGTAATATGTGCTCCATCTTGGGTAAAGGGTAATTATCTTTCTTTGAGATTCTGTTCAGATTTTGGAAATCAACACAAAGTTTGATTTCTCCATTCTTTTTTCTTACTGGGACCAAATTGGCTACCCATTCATAATACCTCATAGGAATGATAATTTTTGCATTTAAAATCTTCTTAACTTCTTTCTCCATGACAAGTAGCAACATAGGATTGATTTTCTTCAACTTTTTGTTGAAGGGTATGGTGTTTTATTTTAATGGGACCTTGTGATTTATTATGCTTGTGTCATAAGTTATGAGATCTTCATAATTCCAAGCGAATACATCAACAAATTCTTTCAAAAACTTAGTATATTATGCCCTCTTCTCTTCTGATAGGCTGCTTGACAGTTTCAGGTATTTTGGATCCTTTTCAGTGCCCACATTGCACTCATTTATATCTACATCATCAATGGATACCTTCCCTTTCAATGCCACATCATTCCCATCAAATAATATTTCCAAAGGAAACAGTCCCTTTGGTATATGATTACTAGGTAGCTGCACAATATGATGATTATCAATTTTATTGAGGAAAACATCAACATGAGGAGTGACTTATGAATCATGATCATGATCAATGTCTAATGAAAAAAAATCATCAACAGTCTCAAGAAAATTTTCAAGTTCTAAATAAACTTCGAACACCTTCCAATATTTTACATTGTCCAGTATAGAAGGCCTGTATTTGACTTCTACATCATACTTGATTTTTGGTGGTATAGGAATTCTTAAGTTTCTTGTTGATATAGCCAAATAATCAGCCATGGTATTCTCTTCCATAGAAATTAATTATATATTAAAAGCAGAGAAGAAAATGTCCACCAAATCCCACACTTCATTTCTGTAAGATCTAAGCCTAGGATGCTTTGTTTGATAAATATTTTTAATCTGATAGACTATCAATTCAGCATCCCCAAATACTGATAGCTCTTCTATCACCATGTCTTTAGCTTCCCTCAAACCCAAGACAAGATCCTTATACTCTGCTACATTATTAGTAGTCTCAAATTATAGTTTATATGACAAAGATATAGTTTCTTGAGTTGGTGAGACAAAGATCACCCCAGCACCAACACCTTCCTTGGAAGAGGCTCCATCAAAGAACATATTCCAGACAGAAGTGGTTAGAAGAGGATCTTTAGAAAAGTTGATGGAATTTTTTCTAATTTCTAAAGGGGCTTCAAGAGTATCAGTGAGATACAAAATACTAGATCCAAGATCTGTATCAAAAACAAAAATAGGGTGATTGGTGGGATTTTCTTCATCACTAATGATGTAAGACAATTGATCTTCCCTGTAAAGTCTTCTATGCTCTCCCCAAAAAACAAGAATAGTAGCATAAGAGAGATCCATTTGCAAGGTTCCCCCAAGTCTTTTTATCCAGGATCTTGATAAGAGCATGCCAAACTTGGGGGGAACATCAACAACTATGTTATCCATAACTATACTATTCATGGGAATCTGAAATAAGGTCACCACCATATCCTTAATGACTCCAAGACATGTGACTTTTATGGATTCAAAAGAATATAAGTCATGATAGGTCTTTGTGACTTCTAACCCAAGTTCATCCATAATAGATTTTGGCATAAGATTGTCGGATGCCCCTGAATCCATGAGACAATTTTGTAGCACCTTATCATGTATATTCAGTGAGGTGTAGAAAGGTGGGGATGAGTCATCTCTGTCTTCTATCAAAGGACCTAAAATCACTGCTGGTTTTTCATATGTAGATTTATTGAATCAGTGGCATTTGAAGATGATCTTGGCTGTAACATTTTGGATAAATATTTTTTAAAATCCTCATTTTTTATCAATTCCAAAAAAGGTACAGGGATCTTTATTTTTTGGATCTCATTCTCAAAACTAAAGGAAGGGGTAGGCTTCAAAATCTCTTTGGTTTCAGGTGGAGGATTTCTGATCAAAACTTGTGGGTTTTGAAAGTCTTTTTCCTTGCTGCTCACTGTCACAACCTTGGCAAAATCTTATTTTTGAACAGGCTGATTAGGGGCATCATATTTTTCTTCATTCTTCTTAGATATCAGATTATATCTACTAGAATTTTCCTTTTCTTTATCTCCCTTTCTTAACTCATTAATTTGAATATCCATTAAATATTTCTCATAAGAGGATTGAGTCAAGTGTGGGGATGGGGATGTATCACCTAAGCAGTGAATCTCAGGATCAACTTCTACCTCCTCTTCTTATTCATCAACCACTAAATTATTTTGCAAAGGATCTTGTACCCTCTGATCATCTCTATCTCTGTTTCTAGGATCTCTGGGAAAGATTTGGGGAGAATTATTTGGTCTCCTATAGTTACCTCTGTTATCATTGTTTTGAGAATTTCTATATGTTTATTTCCCTTTTGATTTTAATTTCTCAATTTCAGTGGAAATAGATTTTACTAATTTGGTCATCTCATCTACTTGAGAATGGAAAGTAAAGGAATCAAAAGTTGAAGCTTTAGCTTTGTTTTCTCTCCTATCCCTATTAGATTTCACCCTGAGCTTAGATGATGCCATTATGTTGGATTCTACCTCTAAGGCAACATCTTTCATATGAACTAAGGAAGGTGACCTTCTCTCTCTCAATAGAAGGCAAAACTCGAGGTCAAAAGCCCTTTCATAAGTGATTTTTTCCATGGTTTCAGTGGGTTTGATCTCATCGGGGATCTTCTTGTACATTTTGTTAAATATTTTAGAAAAGTCAGAGACAAACTCTCCTTCTTTCCTTTTTAGAGATCCAAATTCGGTGATGTAGTACAAAAAAGTCCTTTTTGTCCCCGGAGTGCCTCAAGAAAGATTCATCCAATTCTTCAATACCAGTAATGGATCCAGGGGCCAAACCCGTAAACCACTTCTTAGCCTCACCAAAAAGGCTTTGGATGAAAAACCTCATCCACACATCCTCATTTTCAATATTTTGGTTATCTGCATAGCTATAGAAAGAAACAAGATGTTACTCAACTGTTATATATTCTTCTCCAGTAAACTTGGGCATGTATTTCAAATAAATCTAGGGGGAAGAGAATTCACTGGCTGAGGTAAGACTAGAGGAGCATATCTTGTAGCCACTATGGCATCCATCCTATTTGCAGGGGGATTAAAAACATCCATTTGATTTTGGATTATGTCACATACCCAATCTGGCATAATAAATGTTTTGCCTTTTCTCAAGGACAGAATCCCCAAAACCCTACAGTGCTTAGCATAGGCTACAGACACCACCTCTGCCTCGACAGAGTCTGTGCGAAACCTCTCGATCTTAAGGATTGATCAGTTTCTTTTATGAGATGAAATGACTTATTTTGATTCCCAACTAGAATCTCCTTCCAATCGATCCATAGGTCCTTTCAGAAGCCTATGTGAGTAGAACTAGGCGCGAGCTACACCCTCTCCGAGCGACCATAGCACTATAACCAAGGCTTAACCCCAAAAGGTACTTCTCCCAACTCGCAACTCGCGAGTTCGTGAGTCGAGGTTCTCGACTCCTCCTTTCCAATCNCCGTCTAGGATAAACACTAGCTCTCGTTGCAACTCGCAAATTGGCAAGTCGAAGGGTTGAATCTCTGTTCTCTTCCCATGCGAACCTATGAAACTTGGAAGTCAACGAGGGTTGACCCTCCTTTCATACTTCTCGCAACTCACCACTTCGCGAGTTGTAGCGTTGAGCTCCCATGCTCATATCTCGCAAATCCCTGAGATGTGAGAAGTCAATGGAGTGTTGACTCCTTTTTCCCAGGCAATGCATGTCCACCTGTCAACCACGCAGGCCCCACCTTGTGGTTCTGCCACGTGTCCACACTCGTGCCTCGGCTCTCGACACTTCTCGACTTCTGATGTCGAGAAGAGGTTCTCTCAACCTATGAACCTCCGAAGGCATGATGCACACGATGAAGCTCCTGATCCAATGGTTCTCCCTTGAACTGGATCCAACGATGATCCTTGCTCCTCGTGATTTCGCCACTCGTGACTTGGAGCACCCAACTCTGGGGCTCTCACCTTGCGAACATCTGAGTTCGCGATATCCCTCGATCTCTACCACCTATCCACCTCATATAGAAATTTCTGATCTTCTCATGACTTCGCCACTCGCAAAGTCTAGGCGCCCAACCTTGGCACCTT
>SNQJ01S0017336.1:188306-205440 GCA_010110895.2 Picea sitchensis | reverse complement strand
AATATAGAACTGAAATTTATGAAACAAAATTTTATTTTATTTAGATAAAAACAAATTTTCCAAAAAATAATAATAATAAATATAGAACAAAATCTTATGAAACCAAATTCTATTTTATTTAGAAAAAAAAATTATTTTAAAAAATAACTAAAATTATTTAAAAAAATAAGTTTGTCTACTTATTAATTTAGTTTAGTTTTGTGTATCTAAATTCAATTAAATAATAAATTAAAATAACTATTTAGCTCTACAATCACATTTTGATGTTGTAAATTAATAACATTAAGATAAAAATATTTAAAGTAGTTGTGGTATAGTTTCCACACAATCTATAGATATGTCTAGATAGAAAAATCAAACACTTAAGTTGCCATTATTTTTGATATGGATGATTTTAGTAATATTTTTAATAGACTTTGAAAAAGAGTCACAAAAGGGAGGAACTTGATCTATGTTATCTCTTTTTTTTTTTTAAAGTAAAAGTGGGACCTTCCTATTAAAGCTTCGTTCAAAAAAGAGTATACATGGCAGCTAGGAGCCAGGTGTCCTGCCTGTGAAGGAAACCAGGACACCTGGCTATCACACTGTAACAGGTCCAAAAATTATGGAAAACATAGAGCCACCCTGCCCGTAGGAAACCAGGGGGTATATTCTTAACTAACAACAGTTTGATAATGGAGTTTCTAAGGCTATCCAGTCTAACAACTAGAGGACTACTGTCCTGATAAAGTACAACAACAAACATAAAGAAAAACATGCAAACTCTAAGACCTTTTATCCGGGGCTCTCCTTGTCGTCCTGCGCTTCTGCTGCACGAGCTGGAATGGCGAATGGCTGTGCACAGGTAGGACATAGTCGCTTGGGCGAGTCGTTGGAGTAAGCTGCGTACATCATGTCCAGGCGCTGGCTTGCGTAGACCGCTCGGAAGATTTGGTCTTCGGCTAGGCTTCTGAGTTCAAAGATAAGATGCAACTGCTCCGGGAACAATAGAGGTGACGGGGGCGGCCTCGTCTGCTTGTCAACACTTCCCAGACAATCTGCATCCTGGGCTGCACCGGCGTCCGTCCACTGCTCCTCTTCTATGATGCAGGCTTCTGGGCCTGGGTCCAAGGAGGCTTTAGCACAAGAGTCGGAAGAGGTTCTGCCGGGGGGAGTAATTCCAGAGCGGAAGACACGGGCGTGGGGGTCCCAATCATCCGGGAAGGTGACCATTTTCTTGTTTGAAAAATCCGGTGGGAGCTGAATGCTCGAATCTTCTTCCACGATTGTGCCAGGAGGTGAATCTGCTGCCCGAATTGCCTGCCGTCGACGCCGTCTGGCTAGAGTCACTGCACTCTGAAATTCTCTGTGCCTTTTCCGTCTAGAGGCGGCTGCATACCAACCAGCCCCTCTGCGTGGTCGGCCCCTCAAGCGCGGCATAGCTGGAACGAAGGTTAGAGCCAAGTCGCCGGGAGCTGGGTGGCAGCCTCACTGCGCAGAAGACTGTTCGAGCACAATGAAGCCCTCGAGAAGGTTGATGGGCAAATAAACCATAATAAACGCCATTAAAGCCACGAGCTTAATGCTCTGGCTGATCGGACCGATGGCGCTCGTGCTGAGAAGCATTATGTTACGGAGATGAATGGAGCTGACGCTCACAATGAATCGCGGAGTGTGTGGGGAGGACGGGTATTAAAGGCCCCTCGCCTCCCCTCGCCACCTCCCCTTGCCACCTCGCCTCGCTGTCCTGGACTCGTGTCACCCCATCCGGGGGATCTATGTTATCTCTTTCTCTATATATATCATACCAAAATTATTACACATCTTTCTCACCTAAACATATCATTGAAATGTTTTAACCATGAATTTTTTTTGTATTCCCAATTGTTATATATAAACATTGAAATATTTTTTTAAATGTTATGTATCAACTCAATGTTGATTATATATATATATATATATATATAAAGTTGTTATTGATATATTTTATTTAAGGTGGGCATTGAAATATTTTATTTATACAAGGCATTGGAATTTTTTTTTTGTGAATAAAAAGTGGATCCTTATATTAATTCCAGCTGAGAGCTTACAAAGAGACCTGCATCCTATCTACGTACAAAGATGCATGTAGCTTGTCTTCTTACGAAAATTCCTATGACCTATCTGCTTACAAAAATGCCTGCAACCAATTGGCTTATAAAATTGCCTAAGAGCAATGGGACCGGATCAACGGTTCAGATCTCCTTCGCGACTTTGCGACTTGGCCAGATTGTCGGTTCAGATCTCCTTGAGCACCAACGGTCCATATCCACTTTCTCATTTCGCGATTTCACGTATCGCAACTTCGCGACTTGGGATGACAACTTCCTTCATGCTTCGAACTCCCGATTGCCGAGTTCTCGAAGTTTCCTCGTGTCCGATCAATGGGACTTGATCGACAGTTTAGATCTCCTCTAGCACCAAAGGTCCAAATCCGCTTTCAAATTTCACGATTTCGTGTTTCTCAACTTCGCGACTTTGGGAGCCATCTCCCTCCATGCTCCAAACTCACGAAACTCGATTTCCCAAAATTTTCTCCCGTCAGATCTATGGGGCCAGATCGATGGTTAAGATCTCCTCTAGCACCAACGATCCAGATCCACTTTCGAATTTCACAATTTCACATTTCGGGACTTGGGGAGGAAGCTCCCTCCATGCTCCAAATTCCCGAAACCCTCTCGCGTCAAATCTATGGGGCTAGACCGACGGTTAAGATCTCCTCTAGCACCAACGGTCCAGATCCGCTCTCGTATTTCACGATTTCACGTTTCGTGACTTGGGCAAACATCTCCCATCATTCTCGAAACTCCTGAAACCAGAGTTCCCGAAATTTTCTCGCATCGGATCAATGGGGCCAAATCAACAGTCTAGATCACCTCGAGCATCAACGGTCCAGATCCTCTCTCGCTTTTTGCAAATTTGGGAAGAAACAACCTTCGTGCTCCTGACTCCCGACTGTCGAGGTCCCTGAATCAACTGCCAACTGATGTTATTCTGCACTCGCTCTTGAGCTTCTGATCATTTTTGTCTTGGAAGAGATTCTAAGTAGACAAAGGTGCCACCCCATCTGGATTAGGTCCATCCATCTGAGCAAGCTCCTCACATTGGAGCTAGAGGAAAGAGCCTTGGGACTGCCTAGAATCGTGGAGAATTATCTGTTGCATAGAGTCAACCCCTGCATTGGCCATTCTGTCTACATCTTTGTTTGCACTTCACCGAATGTGTGAAGGGATTAGAGTTAGAGAGGGTTTGAGAAGATCCTGGAAGGTGTAAAGAGGGCCTAGGAGGCGCCAGTTGGGTGTGATTTTCCATGGATCTTAGCCATTCAAGAGTTTTTTTGCCAAGTCTATTATGATTTTGGAGTCTCCTTCAATGATCAAACATATGAGGTTTTGATCTAGTGCCAATTGCACTCCTTTGATAAGACCCAAAGCTCTGTTGAATTTTTGGTGTCACATCCAAGATTTTTTGTGATGCGGCTTTGAATTTGGCCTAGGCTATTTCTTATGATTGCGCCATAGCCTGAGTGTCCTAGATTACCTTTTGATGCGCCATCAAAGTTGACCTTATGGAATCCTTGCGGGGGGAGGAGCCACTTAGAGGGACTAAGGGATTTTGAAAAAAGGGGGGGATGCTGAGGAGGGGTAGAGTGTGCAAACGAGAAGCCCTAGGAGTTGAGGAGTGAGAGCTCACCTGGGTCAGTTGGGAAGTCTTCCTTAGTCCATGATTGCAGCTGAAGAGTTTCCTAGAGATGCAAGAGGATTGTGTTCCAGACGAGGGTGGGACGAGATGGTCGGGAGTGAAATAATCTTATGTTTCTCTCATTCCATAGTTGCCATACGATGAAGCCTGGTAAGAGTTTCCATGTTTTGTTCAGGATAGGACTTTTGAAGGAACTGGAGCCCTAGACCCTGATGGTTCTTATGATGTTTTTTTTCTAACTCGTTTGGTTCTTCTAATGAACTGAGTGGCTTGGTTCTAGATGTTCTCATTGAGTGGACAGTTATTTAGGAGGTGCTCCAAGGTTTCTGCCTGGAGATGGAAGAGATGGCAGATCGAGGGGCCATTGAAACCTCGTTTTTGAAGATTGTCCTAGGTTAAGATCTTGTTCTAAAGTAGAAGCCAGAGGAAAGTAGAGATTTTGGGCCAAAGTTTTGATTTCCATATTGTTGTCCATATGCTATCTTTATGAAGGTTATGGAATTTTTCCTGAAGAGTGTATCCCTCCTTGAGAGTGAAGCTTCCATGAGGTGTGTATCCCCATCTGAGAATGTCACGGTCTATGCTTTTCCATATTTGCCTTTGGGTATTAGCTTGTTTCGAGTGCTGCAGGTCACAGTCCATTGCCACTTGGAGTTCCTGATGAGTAGATTTCCAGCTTCGCCAAGGAGAGTTGTTGGGGGTATCTGTCCACAAATCTTCCACTTTGAGAGTGGCCAGATCTTGGATGTGATTTTTGTAGGATTGCAGATTTTCTTCTAGTTGTAGGGGTGGCATTTGCTGCCAAGAGTTCGTCCAGAATAAGGCATTATGGCCATTGCAAACTTCCCAGAAAGCATGTTCCGGTACGAGTGGTTGGTGTTTCTAGGCTACATTCCAGATGTTGGAGCCTTGGATTTTATCTTGCATTCTTATGAGTCGATTTTGATGCGTGCTTGGGGCATATTTGCATATCCAGATTTTTTCCCAGATCTCTTCTGGTGTTTTGAGCCATCTCCACCAAATTCTTGCTCCCATGGTGCTATTTAATTTTCTACGGTCCCGAAGGCCCAGACCACCTGAATATTTAGGCTTGCAGACCTTGTACTAGCTGACAAGGGCCCATTTTTTGTTCGGGTTGTGTCCATGCCATAAAAAGTTTCTTTGCAGATTCCTTATTTTCTTTATGACATATTGGGGGGCAGCTAGGGCTGAGAAGAGGTAAGCTGGGATGGCTTGGAGGATTGACTTTAAGAGAACCAATCTGGCTGGAAGGTTGAGGGAGAGAAAGGTCCAGTTGTTAAGATGGTTGGTGATGAAGAGTAGGAGGGAATCCCAAGATATGTTTCTGGCTGCTGAGTCAGAGAGAGGGAGTCCCAAGCAGTGAGAGGGAAGAGTGAAAACAGTGGTATTCAGAAGTTGAGAAAGGTGTTGTTGGATTGTTTCTAGAGTATTAAAGAATAATAGCTATGATTTGGCTAGATTAACGGTGGTGTCAGAGGCTTCGCGGAAATCAGAGAGGATGGAACTTAGTCTAATTTATTCTTACATGGTAGGGGTGTTTAGTAGTAGTGTGTCATCGACAAATTGGCTATGGGAGGTTGTTGGGTGTAACCCATGAAGATGGAGGCCTTGGAGGGATCCATTTTCAATTGAGGCCTTGATATAGCATCCTAGACCTTCAACCATTATGAAAAAAAGGAAAGGGGAGAGAGGGTCGCCTTGCCTTATTCCTCTTGAGGGGGAAAAGGGTTGTGAGGGGACACCATTGACGAGGATCAAGAAAAAGGTTGAGGAAATGAGGTTCATTATCCAAGAGATCCAGTCCTTGTTGAAACCAAAATCCGACAGGAGAGCTTTCATGTATTTCCAACTTAATTTTTCAAAATCTTTTGAAAGGTCAAGTTTTAGAAGCATACCCAGAGTGTGGGTGCTTTTGAGTGAGTGAATGATTTCATGGACAAGTATGACACTGTCCATGATTTGCCTTCCTTCGACATATCTTGATTGCTCCTTGGAGATGATGAAGGGGAGAATTGGTTTAAGTCTTAGAGCTATGACCTTGGAAACGATTTTGTAGATCACGTTGCAAGGAGTTATGGGTCTGAAGTTCTTTGGATTTGTGACCCTTTCTTCTTTGGGAATTAGAGTGAGGAAAGTGGCAGTTAGTGTTGGAAGAACTTTGCCTGAGCTATGATATTCCTCCACCAGTTGCCACACTTCCTCCCTTAACATAGGCCATCGGGAGTGGAAGAAGTCTATTGTGAAACTATCTAGACCAGGAGCCAAGCCTATGAGTAGTTCCTGAATGGCCCGATCCACTTCTGCTTGTGTTATTGGTTTCATGAGAGCCTCATTATGTTCTTGGGTGATTATAGTTGGGATATTTTGGGTCACCCACTCTATTACTGAGGTACAGTCCACATTGGGTTTTGAGAGGAGATCCCTGTATAAATCTGTCAGCTCATGCGTAATTTCTTGATGAGTTAACAGGGTGTTGCCTTGTGAGTCATCAAGATTTGTGATGCGATTGATGAGGCATATGTGGATCATGGAACGATGGAATAATTTGGTGTTTTTATCTCCCTCATTGAGCCATTAGACCCTTGATTTATGTCTCCACGAGATTTCTTCCTGTGTGTGTCTTTCTTATAGTTTCCTTTTGAGTTCATTATCCTCCTATTGTTGAGTGATCGTATATCCTGCATGAATGATTTGTCCCTGAAGGTTCTCTAGTTTTTGTTCCAGTGTTTTCCTTTCCTGGAATATGTTCCTAAAGACTTATTTGTTCCACTTACACACCTATTGTTTGAAATATTTGAGTTTTTGCTGGAAGCAATACATTTTTGTACCTTTTTGAGTTTCCGTAGTGCTCCACCAGTGACGAGCTAGCTCCTGGAAATCTGGATAGGAGAGCCAAAATTTCTCAAATATGAAGGGTTTAAGCTTCGGGGCAGCAATAGTGTCAACCCAGAGCTGAATCGGCCAGTGGTCCGAGCTTTCCTTCGGGAGGATGTTGGAATCTACTAGGGGGCCTTCCAGAAGGAGAGTTTTTGAGATGAAGAATCGATCAAGCCTACATGCTATTTGTTGGTGACCTAATATTTTGTTGGTCTAAGTGTAGGTTCCATTTCCATTCTCAATATTTACCAGTCCGAGTTTCTGGAATTTTGTGGTATCCTGCTCCAAGCGCTTCNNCCCCCTCGTTTCTTCTCCATCATGAGAATCATGTTGAATTCGCCCCCTATTATGCATCGCTTGTCTTCTGATAAAGAACCTAGGTAATCCAGGATCTAAAGAAAGAGGTCTTTGTCTTGGATGTTCTACGGCCCATAGGCATTTTTTATCATTCCCTCCTTGTCTGAACCAACGACCCTGTAGTGCGTTGTGATGGTTCTTGGAGTGGAGAGGCCTTGATCGAGGATGACTGTGGCAAGATTCCATAGGATGAACAGGCCTCTTGAAGCCCCTTTTGAGTCCGTTTGATAGGATTTACAGTTGCGCCATCATATTCTGATGATATCTTCTACAATTTTCCCTGCACATTTTGTCTCTTGTATTAAGAATATATCAGGGTCTTCCATTTTGATGCAGTTTCGAAGAATCCTTTGTTTGGATATTCCATTTAGGCCTCTGATATTCCAGGTGAGGATATTCATAGTTAACAATTTGGTGGGTAGGAAAAGGATCTCTCTGAGAGCCTGTGAATCTATCCTGAGTTGATCATATAATTTCTCGCCTCCTTTATTAGCTGATAAGCCAATTTTCTACCCCTTCGCTTATTTTCTTTTAGGTGTTTTCTTCGATCTTGGTTTGGGTCTATGTTGATCCCCAACCTAGATGTATCCCCTACTGATGAGTCCAAAAATACTTTGTGAACTTTCTTGAGTTGGTCCTCTAGTAAGGTTTGGAGATCCTTCTTGTTGAGTGCTTCCTCTAACCTGTCTAGGTCGATTTTTGCTAGGTCCTGCTCATCCATTTCCATGACTGTGTCTTTCTCTCTTTCTGTTTCTTTCCCTGAGACTGGGTGAGTCTGTGGATCATCTTGGTTTGCTGGGGTTTGATAATCTTGTGACGAATGATCTTCCTTGTGCTTGCTGGGATCTTTCCCCACTGTCTTATGGGGGTTTTCCACCTCTTCTTCTTCTGGGAGGTGGTTAAGGGCTTCAAATGAGTTATTTGGGTTCTTTTTTTCGTTGTTGGTTGTGGGATTCTTCTGCACTTGTATCCTTCAATTTTGAACCTGGGTAAATCCTTCCCTTGGTTTCTCTTCATCTTCCCTCTTGGGGGGGGAATTGAGAGGGAAATATCAGAAGAGGTGTCAATGTTCATGGAATTTTCGTCATCTGAAAGGGATGTATTCATAGTCTATGGTTTGGGCCCATTCCTCATCTTGGTATTCTAAAGTAACTATGCTTGGCAGATTTTTGGAGATGTTCATATAGACACATATTCTTGCATAACAGGTGTATTTTATTTGTTTGGTAGCTTTAGAAGATTTGACATATTTACCCAGGGTATTGCCTATGCCAGTAAGATTTCCTCTAACGAGAACTCTTGGGTTAGGGAATAGAGGAAATCCCATACCTGTGCGTATGTGGAGTTTTCCTTTTCTGGGCAGAAGTGGTCTGTCCAAAAATGTAGGTAGAGGTCAATTGAGTTGTAGAAATATGGCCCCACTTCAAAGATCATGTCCTTGTCCTCTAGGCTATAGAATATTACTATAAAGAAACCTTTGGAGCTCAGCTGAAGCTCATAGTCTCCCTTGGGGTTCCACCACGCCTTGATTCAGTGAGCTAGGTTCTTTTCCGAGGGCCAGAGACCTAGGAATTTTCCTATAAGGTCATGGTCTCGCATGAACTGTGTATGCTCCCCTGTCCTGCGGGTTTTGTTGACATACCTAGGCACAACCGGGGCTTGGGGGATACATTTTCTAGGTGTCTAGACCCGAGCTTCTTTTGGATGCAAGGAGCCAGAATCCATGTTCGACTCTTTGCTTATATCCATCTCTTCCTACATATATTGGTCTAGTAAGTGCAATGGCGACTCAAAGGACGATCGACGTGCTAGTGAGTTCTCTAGATCGTTGGCGGCAACGTTATGGTAGGAGGGGGATTTCATGCCCCCTTCTTTTCCCATTCTTCTGAGGCGGTCAGAGTTGTAGGGATGGGGAAATCAACGCATACCAAGGGATTCAGAGAAGGTATAGGCAGGCGGGAATCGAGAGCATGAAAACAAACCCTTATATACCGATATCTATAAGGCATTGGAGTTTTATTATTATTAATATTAATATATTTTCAAATACCATGTGCAATATCCATGTTAAACATTATCGGAATTACACATTATTTATGGGTGGAATAATAAATTTACTTTCAGTTACCTTCTCTCTATCTCTTTATAAATATATACAAGGTTAATATAAAAATATTTTACTTAAGGTGGACATTGAAATATTTTATTTATAATAGTAATAATAATATGTTTTAAGGTGACAACGTGACACCAAATTGGTGGACAAGGGAATCCATTTGGTAAACTCTACTAAGGTATACATACCTCACCCCCGTCTGGATTTGAACTTGTGACCTCTTAGGAATTAAATATTGAAATGTTTTTTTTGTTATCAATAATTTTTAAAATGTTACATGTCAACTCCATGGAATAAATTAAGTTAATTCCTCTTATTATGTTATAAAAAACCCTATAAACAAAATAAATAAAAATCCTCATTTGTAACATTTTCAATAAAATAAATATTAAACAATGTGAAATTAAAAATAACTTTTAATTGATAAAATAGTTTTTTTTTTTTTGTTGTAAGGTGACTTACAAATTCCCTAGTTTTTTCTGTGAGATCAAGAAAATATCTTAAATCAAAGCACCATAGTGGCATAATCCCTTCCTATGTGTTAGCTGAGATATTGCAAAAACTTAATCAAATTCCATTGTTACAGGAGAATCCCTCTGCAAATAAGTGGATTTCCTCTTGGATGCTAGACCCCTAACTCCAAGACAGAAAGTGCTATTGTGGACACTCACATTACTTTTCATAAAGCTAAACTATCAAAGTAGAGGAAGGAAGAATAGTAAATATATTTTTACTGACGTTTTTCCTTGCTCGATCCAGGTTGATCTTGATCTCCAAGTTCTTCAGAAGGTCCCGTGGTACAATGAGAAATAACAACGATACTTCCTACTCTACCATGATTATCTACATAATGAATCTATAAAAGAAACAAGTTCATGAAATGTACACAAACTTTAAAGTAAATAGGCCAAGCATAGATTTATATTAATGAAAAAAAAGTGAGATGCTTACAGCCATGGATGTAGGTGCAACAGCTTCACCAAGCTCTCTTTGTCCAGACCCTTGCTCAAATAATCCACAAATAGAATGATTATGCTTCAATGATGTCTCCCTTATGAGATCATAAGTTAGATGCTTCACAATGTCTCCATCCCTTCCTTATGAGATCATAAGTTAGGTGCTTCTCTCAAACTCTATCCTTCCTCTTCCATGGAAAGCCCTCATTATATAGGATTTGGAGGCTTAACCACCATGGAGAGGATCTCTCATCAGATCCACTAAGAAAGGGATCTATAAGATATTTAGTGAGAAAATATCTCTTAAGGATTTTGGGGAGGAAATATCTCTCAAAGATTTTAAGGAGTAAATATTTCAACCATCCATGAAATCCTCCACCTTCCCTAAAAAATAGGAAATCAAATGTGAGGTGTATCCTCATACTCAGTTACTTTCGTTTTCATGAATATTAATAATAATTCATGTGCACTTGGTTCTCACACTTAATCAATTTATTTTCCATGTAAATTAATAATGATTCATGTGTACTTGGTATTTTTCCCTTCATGTAATATATCCCTCCTTCACATTGACTAGGGATTGTGACATAGGCTATTCCATGGTTTCAAGATGTATGAGACACTTACATGACACTTTACGACACTTAGGGGGAGGTACCTAGGTGTGAAAATTTCATGTGTAACAGAATGCCCCTAAAGTGTGAGGTCAGGAGAGAGAATGATGGCCAAACCACTTTACAAATATTTAAAGCAAGGGTGTGGAATCGAAGAACCCAGTAGAAGTTGGGAACAACAATCAAACAAATTTTATGACATGTTTCAAACCCAAGGCAGACATACCTATGCTTGAGTGATAAAATACTTTCAATGTATGGCCACCATCAAATACACTGCAGATCCATAATCATATTGACTGAAGAGTATAGCCACCAAAGATACAATGAGGATATATACTTCCATGAAATGAACTAATCGTAGCCACGATAAATACACAGTAGATCTACGAGATGAAAAAGCATAGCCATGGACCAATACAAAGTGGATCTATGTGATAGTATATATATCAATGTGTTGAAATGATCTCCTTTCGCAGCCTGGGTAAAGTAGATATTAGAGTGAACACTCAAAACCAGGGCATTCTTACTGATCCCGATGTGGTATGAATCTAACCATTTGAATAGATGTCTTGATGTCGAACATGGCAGAAACCACTTTATTACCGGTCAATGAGGTAAATCGTTAACAAGTGCGAGGGAAATCACCATTAATGTCAATGATTCCCAAGGTACCCTAGTACATTCCAGTGAATGTGAATAGATGAGCTGAAGTTGAACATTTGTGGAATCACCCAATCAGGGGTCAATGATGTAAACCCACTGTTGGAAGCGAGGAGGCCTGCCATTGAGGCATGCAGGTCCCAAGGTACTAACTGGTTTCTAAGTCTAGCTCCTAGATAATGTGCTAAAGTCGATAGGAATATACTCGTCGAGGGAGGGACTTGGTGTATCCCCCATAAACGACATGAAACTGAAATAGAGATGTAATTTGGTAGATCAAATGAACATGGAATGAAACAGGAATTTGTGATGGTTGACTCTTGAGGCAGATACTTCCCTTGAACACTGAGGCATGACAACAGAAACTTGACAAGGACCAAAACTTGATAATGTAGTGGATATTGTGACTTTCGTCGGGTGACCCAAAGGAGTAAGGAAACTCAAAGGATTGGTTCAGTGAAGAGGTTTGACAGATAGAAATGCCTGCAAGGATAAAATGTTGTGTTCAAGGGCGACTGTAAGAATTATTGCTAATGTTCTCAAAAAATTGCTTGGCTTCCTTCCTTCAATTTTTTCCCCCATCCAGATAGACGAGTACCTCTTTTTAATTTAACGAACTCAAGGAGGGTAACACATGCTTGATATAAATCACTTTCAGTAAGTCCCTCTTCCTTTGTTTAACGAACTGGAAGAAGTAAGGGTTTGGTCCTGTATGGTCCCTTCAATGTATGATTGTTTAACAAGTCCACAAAAGGTAAAATCGTTGGTTTTTCATATTTAGAGAGTCTGAAAATGACTTAAAGATGGATCCAATGTGGTCCTTTTTCATAATTTTAGTCTCATGAGGCCAAAAAAGAGATAAATTATCACTCAAAAGACGCCTTTTCAAACCTTTTAACGAGTGGGAAAGGAAGAAAGATCACTCGGCAATCTTTTCATGTTTAGAGAGTCTGAAAAGAGATTAAAGAAGACTCCAGAGGGTTCCTTTTTCGTGTATCCATGCTAGTCTGAAAAAGAGATAAAAGTTTACCCGGTTATATTCTCATGTTTTTTCGAACGTGAGAACAAACTAAGACTATGCTTGATACTTTGCCCCTAGCTTGAAAGCTAGTGGCTTAGCTCCAAAATGATCATCAAAGGCTAGAGACATGCCCCCCAAGATTCAATTCATTCATCGACTTTAAGGTTGTCACCAATTTCTGTACTAGATGGAGAAAAAGGATAAGGGTGGATGAAATGAAGGTTCAAATATGAGACCTAACGAAAGACTTGACTCAACATCTACGAGATCTGGTGAAAGACTCGAACTGACAGGAGAGGTGACTGTTTCATTTTTTAATGAGCTTGACACAGGAAAATAACTATGGTCAAGGCTCTGGATTGAATCCCCATATTTCTATTTCATTTTTTAATGAGATTGCTACAGAGAGAAAAAAACTATGCTCATGACTCTTCTTGATCATGACTTCCAAGAGGATATCTCTCTGGAAGGACACCATGTCAAGGGACAAAACTCGGTCATGGCTTCCAAGAGATCTTCACTGGATGGAAGAACAATGATCTGGAAGGAACACATGTCGAGGGTCGCGATAGGGGTAAGGAGATAAGGCTCCAATAGCCCTACTGAAGAGATCAACATGTTAACTACCAGATCCAAGTCATATGAAGTTGAATTCACGGGAGATAACGCCACATAACTGAGCTGTGGCAGGGGTAATACCAACTGCATATAAGAACTATTTAGTGAGGTCATTGGGTTGATGGTCAAGTAAGGGCCAACAAACTAAAGTTGATCAATAGTCACCATTCTTCCATCGTGCGGGAAAGATATCACACGGAAAAAAGTGGACACAATAGCTTTCATGGCATAGACATAATCTTTCCCAAGGAGTAAATCGAAATCCAAGGGGTCCTGGACTACCATAACATCAATAAAGACAGTTTTCCCTCCCAAAGTTATGAGAAATTGAGGAAGGATCCCTAAAGGGTGACTGGTTCTTCTGTTAAAAGCAAACAGAGTCTGGGTAACCAACACAAGCTGAGGATAACCCAAAGCTTGCTAAGTAATAGAGGACAAAATACTAACGGATGAAACTTCATTTATCAGTGTCTGGGGAATGGCCCGACCACAAACCTGTACTATAATCTTGAAAGGAATGTGAGAGGGAAGATGAGGTCCAGTTAGCGCACCCCAATAAAAAATGATGGCCTCATTACTTGGAGAGGTTTTTACAGGAGAAGGAGGAATTCCCCCTGGCACGATATATTATGTATCAATGAGAACAATGTGGGAAATATTGGGTTTACTCTCTTGAGGGAGAGTAGGATCGATCGATGGTGGAATTGGATCGACCACTTTGGCACTCTTCGGAGGAGGAGTGGGATTGACCGATGATGTAACCGGAGAAACCACTTTGGCACTCCTCAAGGGAGGAGTGGGATTGATCGATGGTGAAGTCAGATCAACCACTTTGACACTCTTCAGATGAAGGGTGGGACTGACCGAGGAAGGGACTGGATTAGTCACTTGGGTTTCACTTTTCAGATGAAAAGTGGGGTTGATCAATGATAGAACCGGATCAACTACATTGGGGAGTGGTTCAACCGAGGATGAAACTAGATTGACGACCTGATAAACTAGACTGACCAGGGATGGAACCAGATTGACCATCCCATCAACTAATGAAGGGTTGGGGGAAATATTGCGATAACCAGTTGGAAGTTGAAGCTTTTGCAAAAGAGAAGAAGCCTCGTCCATGCAAGGACAAAGGTGAGAATAATGATCACCTTCGCATAAAATACAAGGGAATTTGACAATTGTATTGTTCTTACCAACCTTAACGTCATTAGTTGATGGGGTGTCATCATAATGCCTAGCAGGGGATGATGAATTAGAGGACCACATTTCTAAGACCTTGGGAATACCACGAAAATCCTTTAGAAAGTGATCACCCTTACAAATACTGCAAGGGAATTTGGGTTTCATATTCTTCATTTTAATCTTGTTGGCCTCATCAACATGCCCAGTACTATTAACAATAGTTGGTTGCTTGGATCCAACATTTGATGTAGTTGGAGGCTTGGTCCCTTTCTAGTTCTTCTTCTTCTCTTTCTGTTTCTTCTTCTTCTTATCAATCTGGCTACTCGCTTGAGATATTTCACTAGGTGAAGAAGGATAAATGGAAGGAGACCTGGCAAGTGAAGAAGGATAAAGGTCGACATGAGGTTGATGTGTGGGTGGTGTGCTTATATTTGAAGCACCTGCATTCGAGATCACCAGAGTGGAAAACAACCATACCGGTAACCCAATTGTGAGACTTGGAAGGCTCAAAGTAGTGATGTAAGGAGGACCAACATTTCCGTAAGAAGGAAAAATAAAGGGTTCCCCTGGAAAAGGGGTTCCTTCATTGGTCATTCCAGGAACTGACGCCATAAAAAATAAAGATCCAACCTAGATTCTGCTAGGGAGAACAAACAACACACGCTAAAAATCTAGTAAGCAAATAAGCAAACAAAACCTTCTCACAATGAGCACATGATTTGGGGATGAAATCCAACGTCACAGGAACAAGGTAACAAGGGGCTAAGATAGCGTGGGTGGACATGTTACATTGACGACATGCTTAACGGACTTACACCCTGGTGCAAGCTCCCACACATAATCGTGGGTATACCCTCCAAGGAATCCGAGTGAATTTGGCCAACGTCGATTCCATGTACCGTGAAGACTTGCCCCTCCATAGTCACCTTGTGTAAAGACCCTAAAGAGTTAGGCCACTAAGGTTACCAACTATAACAATGACACCTGGGGAAACAATCGACAGTCTGATCCACGTGCAAGGGTAGGGTATCTAGCCTGAAATCAACTTGAAAGGCTTCCACTCATCATTGTGGGTATACCTTCAAGCGACCGCCATAATACGCACAATCTCTACACCAAGACCAATAAATAAAGGTGAGTAACTCTGCTAGTCTCAATGTGACCTCAGGTTTGACCCTTGTGTGAGAAGGGCTTCCCAGGACAATATGTAGCAATTGGATTTCACCACTCCCTAACACAAGATCCTATGTTTGTTTGCAACTTTGGAAAGTTATCTTTCACACCTATTCCAAAGCCCTACAAGTAATATAATGTAGGTTTTCTACCAGAAAATGTAAAAATTTCTAATCAATTTTTAGTTTAGCACTTGATTTTTAAGTCTGTTGTTACTCAAGAGGAAAATGGCGTGGAAAATATGGTGTTTTGATCAACTCGAAAGTTATGCAAAGAGATGAATATGCAATCTTTTCATTTTGATGAAAGCTATGCTACGAGAAGGAGAAAACATTCATCATTCCAGATGCACAATGTCCCAAAATGCCAAAAACAAACATGCAATTCCACTACTTCAAATGCAAGTATTCAAGGAAGACAATAAAATGCGAAGAAGAATCCAAGAAATGATAGGGAGAAAGAGAAACCACTCAAAACTGTCCCGACAGAAACACAGCTAGAAAAGGAAATTTTACGTTTATGAAAGAGGTTTCAAGATCCAATCAAGACAAAAGAGAGTGACAAGCATAAAAAACCATCAAGAACCAATCCAAACAAATTCAAAAACCAACCACAGACTCTAGGTAAAGAGTAATACAAAATAGGATGCAAAAGATTGAGCAAAAGAAGGCAATTTCACTCAAAAAAGACGCCAACGCTCCCCTAGAAGGGTGCATAGAGTGTTGAAATAGCCCCTAAAAATATGTAGGGGAGCTCTGGCACGCTGGTATGGCCTATAGGGGGGCGTTGGTGCTCCCATAAACTCAAAAAAATTGCCAAAAACCATGCAAAAACTCACCGAGAATGCTTGAAAATTGGGGAATTTGCTAGTGAAGGTAGGAGAAGGTTAATGGATGATGAGAAACTAGGAATTGCTTGGGAAAAAGACCTCAAAGATTAAAAGTAAAAGTACAAAATACCTTTGAATCTCCTTACAAAAAGTTTTCACTCAGTCAGATAAATGAGAAGAAAACGACAAATTGACTCTAAATCGTCAAAGACAAAGAGTTATTTCAAGGTAAGGAAAAATTTCAAAAAATCCAAACAAAAGGTGATCAATTCTCAGAAAGAAAAGTGTTGAAGTCCAAGAAAAATATGTATTGATGTTGTGAGACTCTGAGTAAGTACCAAAAGCAAGAAATGAACCTCAGAGAATGAAACGCTAGAATATTTTTAACAGAAAAGGGGTATCACTCTGGTGTAAAGGGAACTAGAGCGTTCCAACACTTTGTGTAAGACTAGCAGGGAGTGACATCTCTCTGGTAGAAAAGGTAGGGGAGCGCTAGCCTCTTAAAGTTTAGAAAAATGCCTAGAAAATAAAAAATTTCAAGCAAACTCAGACAATCAGAGTGAATATGATGAAATAAAAAGCCAATCAACAGATATAAGAATCGGAGACACGGTATGGAGAAGGTCAAGGAAAGAGCAAAGGCCAAGACAAGACCTAAGAAAGGAATAAAAAATCAAAGCTCCTCCCCAATGGAGTCACCAATTTTTGTTATAGGAGAATCCCTCTGCAGATAAGTGGATTTCCTCTTGGATGCTAGACCCCTAACTCCAAGACAGAAAGTGCTATTGTGGACACTCACATTACTTTTCATAAAGCTAAACTATCAAAGAAGAGGAAGGAAGAATAGTAAATACCTTTTTACCGATGTTTTTCCTTGCTCGATCCAGGTTGATCTTGATCTCCAAGTTCTTCAGAAGGTCCTGTGGTACAATGAGAAATAACAATGATACTTCCTACTCTACCATGATTATCTTCATAATGAATCTA
>SNQJ01S0017336.1:156047-176123 GCA_010110895.2 Picea sitchensis | reverse complement strand
TCTCTCCACCCCCCTTCTATGTCTTCCTCTCTTTGATTCTCACACTCTCATACACTCTCTATACCCCCCCTCTATGTATTCCTCTCTCTCCCTCTCATACTCTCACATACTATAGTAGGTTTGGTACATTGCAAGGAAATAAATAGCCTTGACCTAGACATGAAAACACATGAAAATACATATATATCTAGAACTATATCATATACCATGTTCTAGACCATCGACCATGACCTAGAACTATACGATAACCATGACATAGACCTAGATTTGGTCATAGACCTAGAGTTATACCTAGACTATGACCTAGACTAGAGCATAGACCTAGAGATAAACCTATATCATGACCTAGACCTATACCATGACCATGTACATGAACATGACCTATACCATGACATACAGATTGACCAAGACCATGACCTAGACCCCCCTAGCTCCATATAAGCCTAGGAATAACCTATACTCGACCCTTAACCCCCTCCACACTCAATCCCTAAGTGCACTATGCATACACCTCTTGTTAAATTACCCACAACCTTTACACCCACATCTTGGTGATCTAACCATTTATCAATTCTTTAAAACACTTTCAATCCTAAGATCTTATGTTGGGTTCTCATCCTTACCCAAAATGAACGTGTGCGCATACACATTCTAGTTGGAAAGTTTTATGTGCCAAGAACACTCCGCAAACTCTTTTATCTCAAAGGGAAGGCATGGCATGGAAAGTCAAGGCAAGACAAGGCATGGAAAGGAAAGTCATGGAAGGGCATGACATGGGAAGGCAAGGAAACACAAGGAATAAAAAATCAAGGTGTGTGCCAAAAGGTGTTGTTAAAAATGAAAAACGGTAGGGATGGGACTGAGAGAATGGGACAATTTTTTTTTTCCTAAAATAAAAAATAAATTAATTTGAAGTCTGATGAGTGGGTGACAGAAGGACTTAAAAGAAAATAGGGTATATCATAGAGAAGAAAATGACAGAGCTGAGACGAGATAAGAGAATTGGTTCTTTGTTTTGGGAGAAAGAGAGGAGAAATACATTCGAGTAGAGAGGAGAATCGAGAGATGCTTCGCTAGGTCATAGAGGTAGGTAGGTATCATAATTTGTTTTATTTCTTGATAAAATATTTTACCAAAAATATGAGTGAGTTATGTTTTATTATTTCATTCATAGACGTTGAAGAAACACAAATGTATTCTAAAGGAGAGGAATGGCTCATAGTGAATAAAGGATATGTGCAATAGAGAAATGCATCATTTCCTGTAAGGTGAGTTTTAAGTTTTCCTTATTCTTCCAATGGAGTGCTTATACAACTACTTATATGAACATGACCATGACCTAGACCATGAACTAGATCTAGACCATGACCTAGACCTTGACCTAGACAATGACCTGGACCTCCCTAGCTCAATCTAATCCTAGGAATAACCTATACTCTACCCTAAACCTATTCCACACCCAATCCATAAGTGTAGTATGATGAGAAGAGAGGAGAATAGAGCAATGGTCCACTAAGCAGTGGAGGTAGGTAGGTATCATAATTTGTTTTATTTCTTGATAAAATATTTTCCAAAAATATGAGCGAGTTTTGTTTTATTATTTCATCCGTAGATGTAGAAGAAATATAAAGGTATTCTAAAGTTGAGGTAGGGCTCAAAATGAATAAAGGATATGCACAAAAAAGAAAAGTAGCCTCACCTTTAAGGTGAGTGTTAATTTTTTCTTATTCTTCCAATGGAGTACTTATATGAGTACTTATATGAACATGGCAATGACCTAGACTATGAACTAGACCTATACCATGACCTAAGCCCCCCCTAAATCCATATAATCCTAGTCATAACCTATACTCTACCCTTAACCCCCTCCACACCCAAGCCCTAAGTGCAATATTTCCATACCTCTTGTTTAAAAATGATATTTTACGGATAAGACCGTTCACCTATGATTTAATAATGATTTCACATGGTTTAATGATGATTATGGTACATTGATTTTTCTTTTTGATTTTAATATAAGCATAATATTTTAATGGATTCGATATTCTTATATGGAATATTTATCCTTCTTTGAATGATTTTCTTAATTTGTTTTTAAATCATTTTGTCTTTCACATTTCTTACCTTTTTGGTGATTTGATTTGATTTCATTGTCAAGTTTTCTCATGTCTCTTTGGGATTTCCCATTGTTTGATTTTATATTATCAAAAATCCATGATTTATATTTTTTCTTATGATATTGGCATAGATTATTTATTAATGGAACACTTATCTATTTGTACGTTCTTCAATATTATATTGTTGTCATTATCCATTTACAACCTGGTAACAATCATAAAATGTTAAATTTACTTGATTATGTATTGTTCACAATCAACATTCAACATGCCCTACATTATGTATGACAGGAAACTTATCTATATGTACTCTCACAAACTCTCTCTTTATCCCCCTCCTCCCTCGCTCCCACTATCTCTCTCCTACATTTACCATCTCTCTCCCACATCTTTGTCTCTACCCCCCCTCTTGGTCTTCATCTCCCTCTCCCTCACTATCACACACTCTCTTTGTATTCCCCTCTCCCCATTTCACACTCACTATCTTCCTCTCTCTCCACCCCCCCTCTTTACATTGCAAGTAAATAAATGGCCTTTACCTAGACATGTCAAGACTTAGACCTAAACCTAGACATAGCAAGACTTAGACATGGAAAGGCCTAGACCATGACCTAGACCAATACAATGACCATGACATAGAACATGACCTAGACCTAGAGCTATACCTAGACCATGACCTAGACCTATATGATGACCATGACATAGAACATGACCTAGACCTAGAGCTATACCTAGACCATGACCTATACCATGACATAGAGCTAGAGCTAGACTTAGACCATGACCTAGACCTATACCATGACCATGACCTAGACCATGACTTAGACCCCCCTAGCTCCATCTAATACTAGGCACAACCTATACTCGACCCTTAACCACCTCCACACTCGATCCCTAAGTGAACTATGCATATACCTCTTGTTAAAGGCCCCACAACCCTTGCAACCACATCACCCACATCTTGGTTATGTAACCATTTATCTATGCTTTAAAACACTTTCAATCCTAATCCCTTAGGTCCTAGTTGTCTCCAAACCTCTATACACATTTATTCATAAATATTTTTGGTCTATAATAAATGCTATATATGTTGCATTAAGAGCGTGCATGCTCTCTTGTGACCTGAAATCCCTGTGATTGTGCGCTCATCCATGCCCAACAGAAACATGTGTGAATTCTTATAACACACACACATTTTAGTGTACATGCATTTTAGGAATGCATGCACATTCCTGCTAGGAATTTTTATGTTCCAAGAAAACTCCCCTACCTCATCTATCTCAAGCATGACATCTGCACAATCGACATGTGCACGTAAAAATAGTAGGAACATATAGGTTTTTTTTTTTTTTGTCTTATTGTTTCATTCATAGACAATTTTGTGCTATTGCAAGACAATTGTGGGAAGAATTGGAAGACAATTTTTCCAAGTGAAATTGGAATTGTTGGTTGTGTCTTCTTCTTGGAATTGGAAGACATTTTTTTCTAATTGGAATTTTTATTTGTGTCTTATTGTGTATTACCAAGACAAATTTGTCCAATTGGAATTGTTAGTTGTGTCTTCTTTTGAAATACCAAGACTAATTTTTCCAATTGGAATTATTAGTTATATAATACAAAGAAAGATTTATCCAATTGGAATTGGAATTGTTAGTTGTGTAGTCTTCTGTAATAAGAAGACAAAATTTTCCAATTGGAATTGGAATTATTAGTTGTGTCTTCTTTTGTAATACAAAGACAAAATTTTCCACTTGGAATTGGAATTGTTAGTTGTGCCTTCTTTTGTAATACTACGACAAGTTTGTGGTGGGGTGTTTGGAAGCCAATTTTTATCTTTAAACATGGGGAACCGATGGATTTGAGAAAAAAATTCCTCAAGGAAAGAGAAACTCATCGAAAAGGTAGAAGAATAAATAAAAAAAGAAAAGTTGTGTATGTCAAAGTGTAAGCTTCCAGAAGAGGAAATCCAATTTCTAGCAGAATAGATGTCGTTGTTTATATCCTCCATCACCACAAACAAAGTGTAGGAGTTCATTAGATACCAATCCATGTATTATCTCATTAATACAACTTGTTGTGGATGACCAAATGATGGAGGATTTTCTTGGAGGTGATTATACAATGGATGAAATTAGAGAGGTAGTTGGTGCACAACATTTTGGTGAAGAAGTTATTATGGTGCAACCTCATATTGGACAATCAGACGTTCCAGAAAATAGTCAATCCCATGTACACAATCCTCCAAGAATTTATATGCCAATGATTGAAGGTGTGAGAACTGCAACATTGTTAACTCCACAACAGGGAGGTCAAGAGTGCTAGAATAAGGGTTCATCATCCCTACCTATATCGAGTAGTGTGCGATGAATAACTCCTAAATGAATTCAGTTGGATGAAAGTGGTCTAACATAACTTGAAGGTAAGTTACCTAATTGCACTATTCATTATCATTCTTATAAAATCATTAAAGAATATTTTGAACCAAAATCAAATGCCGCTAAGTTTCAATTATTTTTGGCTTTGTTAAAATCTAGAAGCTCGACTATTGTTAGGAGAATTTCAGGCATTAAAACAATAAAAGGTTTAGAAACAAGTCATCATATTGTTAGAAACCTTGTAGATTTTTTTCAAAGAATTGGTAAGAAATATTATTCTAAATACCACAATGCAGCTCGATGTGTCTTGTCACAATCAATTGTTAGAAAGATCACAAAGAAACATCATTTTCTACAACAAACCTCTCATCTCATGAAATGAAATATCAAAAACCTTAGAAAGTATTCTCATAGATGAGATAGCCTTGACACAAGTGGCCCAACATATTTTTGGGCCTTCACTGGTAGGCTACCGTGTTCTGACATGAAGTTAATCGAAGCAGTTAAGGGACTAGTTTGCGATTTATGCCATGAAAACACTAGGCCTTCTTCCAACCAAAACAATGTACTAAAATTGAGAAGGAGATCTAGAGATCATGAACCCCATATTAAATTCTTTCTTGAAATTACACAGACACAATTGTAAGAGAAATTTAGGACAGTACATAGTGCACTTAACTTGGGCCAAAGATCTTACCCTAAATGCAAGCATTGGTATGTTCAAATAAACAAAATTCATAACAGGTGTTGTTGTGGATATCACATTGATTATGGTTATTATTATGACACACACACACACACATACACACACATATTTCATGTTTTGTATAACTCCCTTTTGTAGGAATGCTCAGTTATATTTTTTTCTTCATCATCTAGATACTTTATTCACATCATATTGTGTACAAGGCTAGAGGGTTGTACATTTTATCAAAAATCTTGTTTAGATGGGACATACCCCAATTGCAACTCGCCTCCTCAAGCCATTCAAGGACATGATGAAAATTTTGTTTGGGGGCATAAAAACCACATCAAGTAGCATAACAGAGTTTTGTAAGATCCCTCACATCTAATTTTCCAAGGACCACGTGACCACGCTACCCACAATCGCCCGAAATAGTGTTCTTCAAAATCAACCTCTTGTTCAAAAGTTGCATTATGCCTCATTGAGAAAAACCCTAGTCCTCGATATCTTACATTAGGATCCAATGAAATTGACAGTTTGTCCATGTGAGTGTATGTTTGAGTTTTATCACGATTTGTAACTCACCTCCTCAAGCCATTCAGGGACATGTTGGAAATTTGGTACGGGGCCATAAAATCCACACCAAGCATCATAACGAAGTTTAGTAAGCTCTTGCAAATATTGTTTTCCAAGGCCCATGTGACCATGCTACCCACAATCACCCGACATATTGTTCTTGAAAATCCACCCCTTCTTCGTAATTTGCACTATGCCTCATTGAGAAAAACCATAGTCTCATAGATCCTACAAAAAAATATTTTATAGGAAACACAATGACTGTAGAAGGGCCCCACTAAATGAAACTGCGTTCCTTGGATCCAATGCAATTGACAGTTCATCCATCTGAGTCTTGATTTGATTGTTACCACGATTTGTAACTCGTCTCCTCAAGCCACTCACAGACATGTTGGCAATTTGGTACGGGGGCATACAATCCACACTGAGTAGCATAACGGAGTTCCATAATCTCTCGAAGTCTGTTTGTTCAATTCCCATGTGACCAAGCTACCCACAATCAACCGACACAGTGTTCTTGAAAATAGACCTCTTCTTCATAAATTTTACTGTGCCTCATTGAGAAAAACCCTAGTCCCAGAGATCCTATGACAAAAAAAAATTCGGGAAACAAAATAATAGAAGAGGGGACCCACTATATGAAAATTGGTTCCCCGGATCCAATGCAACTGATGGTTTGTCCATCAGAGTCTCAGTTTGAGTTTTATCGCGAGTTGCAACTCGCCTCCTCGAGATATTCAGAGACATGTTGGCAATTTGGTTTGGGGGCATAAAATCCACTTCGAGCAGCATAATGGAGTTCCATAATATCCCATGTGTCTATTTGGCCAAGGCCCACATGATGATGTTACCCACAATCACCAACATAATTTTATTGAAAATCAACCTCTTGTTCATAATTTTCACTATGCCTCATTGAGCAAAACTCTATTCCTAGAGATCCTTTAACTCTATTCCTAGAGATCCTTTAACAAATTATTTTTCGAGCAATGGAATGATAGCGGAGGGGGCCCAATAGTTGAAACCTGGTGCCCTGGATCCAATGCAACCAACGGTTCATCCATTTGAGTCTCGATTTGATTTGTATCATGAGTTTCAACTTGCCTCCTCAAGCCAATCAAGGATATATTGGCAATTTGGTCTGGGGGCATAAAATCCACACCGAGTAGCATAATGGAGTTTTGTAAGCTCCTGCACATTTGTTTGGACAAGGCCCATGCAATAAACTACCCATAATCATCTGACATAGTGTTCTTGAAAATAGACCTCTTGTTCAGAATTTTCACTATACCTCATTGAGAAAAAGTTTTAGTGCCAGAGATCCTCCAACAAATGTTTTTCCAGCCAACAAAATGACAATGGAGGAGCCCTACTAGTTGAAACCTAGTGCCCTAGATCCAATGCAACTAATGGTTTGTCCATCTGAGTCTCTATTTGATTATTATCACGAGTTGCAACTCAACTCCTCAATCCATTCGGGGACATGTTGGAAATAAACCTAGACATAAACCATGACCATGACACAGACCATGACCTAGACCTATACCATGACATAGACCATGAACTAGGCGATAACTTAGACCATGGAAATAGAAGGCATGACAAGGTAAGTAACAACAAGGCAATTTCTTGGTATAGGTGTAGGTCTAGGTATGGAAATGCAAGGAAAGACAAATCAAGGCAAGCCAAGCCAAGCCAAGGAAAGACATGACAAGGATAAGTAAATCTAGACATGGCAAGGCAAGGCAAGGTCTAGGTCTAGGTATAAGTCCAGGTTTAGTTCTACATGCTATATCATGTTATAAAAGTTATTGAGTTGAAAGATTAGTTTTTATTTCTTTGATTTTAAATAAGGCCTTGAAGTTATGTTGTTTTTCATGCAATCCAAAAGATTCCTAAGATAATACTATTAATTATGATTGCATGCTTAATGAATCTTTTGATTGTAATTTTTAGGTATTAAACTTGTTCATTTAGTACAAGCATTATTTTTTTTAAGCAAAAAAAAGGTATGATACATGAATGCCATTATTTTTTTAATAAATTAAATTGAAAATAAATTCTCTCTAACGATGAAAATAACTATATTTTTACAAACAATTAGTTTTATGAGTATCATAATGAAAGTACCTTTTAGATGAAGTGTGGTTATACAAGGAAACACAAGGAAATGCAATGCAAGGTAATGCAATGCAAGGCAATGCAAGGAATCACATGGCATGGAAAGGAAAGGAAAGGCATGGCATCGCAAGGCATGTCAAGACAAGGAAAGGAATGTCATGGAAAGGCATGACATGGCATGGAAAGGCAAGGCATGACATGACATGGAAAGGCATGGCATGGCATGGAAAGGAAAGGCATTGCAAGTCATGAAATAGCAAGGAAAGGCATGGCATGACATGGAAAGGGAAGGCAATGCAAGGCATATAATGGCAAGGAAAGGCATGGCTTGGCAAGGCAAGGCAAGGAAAGGCATGGCATGCAATGGCAAGGCATGAAAAGGGAAGGCGTGTTAAGGGATGACATGGCATGGAAAGGAATGACATGGAATAGCATGGAAAGGAAATGCAAGGCATGGCATGTCATGACATGGCAAGGAAATTCAATGCATGGCATGGCAAGGCAAGGCATGGCATGGAAAGGAATTGTATCACATGGCAAGGAAAGGCATGGCATGGAAATTCATGGCATGACATGACATGGCAAGGAAAGGCAATGCAAGGCATGACATGATAAGGAAAAAAATGCAAGGCATGGGATGGCATGGAATGAAAAGGAAATGGCATGAAAACAAATTCTCTCTAATGATGAAAATAACTATATTTTTACAAACAATTAGTTTTATGAATATCATAATGAAAGTACCTTTTAGGTGAATTGTGGTTATCCAAGGCAACACAAGGAAATGCAATGCAAGGTAATGCAACGCAAGAAAATGCAAGGAATCACATGGAATGGAAAGGAAATGAAAGGCATGGCATCACAAGGCATGGCAATACAAGGAAAGGAATGTCGTGGAAAGTCATGACATGACATGGAAAGACAAGGCATGGCATGGCATGACATGGAAAGGAAAGGCAATGCAAGTCATGTCATAAGAAGGAAAGGCATGGCATGGCATGGAAAGGGAAGGCAATGCAAGGCATAGAATGGAAAGGAAGGGCATGGCATGCAATGGAAAGGCATGGAAATGGAATGCGTGGTAAGGGATGACATGGAATGGCAAGGAATGGCATGGAAAAGCATGGAAAGGAAATGCAAGGCATGGCATGGAAAGGAAATTCAATGCATGGCATGACAAGGCAAGGAATGGCATGGAAAGGAATTGTATCACATGGCAAGGAAAGGAATGGCATGATATGAAATGGAAAGGAAAGGCAATGCAAGGCATGAAATGGCATGACATGAAATAGAAAGGAAAGGAAATGCAAGGCATGACATGACATGAAATAGAAATGAAAGGAAATGCAAGGCATGACATGACATGTAAAGATATGGCATAACAGGGTAAGGAAATAAATGCAAGGCATGGGATGGCATGGAATGACAAGTAAATGACATGAAAACAAATTCTCTCTAATGATGAAAATAACTATATTTTTACAGACAATTAGTTTTATGAATATCATAATGAAAGTACCTTTTAGATGAATTGTGGTTATCCAAGGCAACACAAGGAAATGCAATGTAAGTTAATGCAACACAAGGAAATGCAGGGCATCACATGACATGGAAAGGCAAGGAATCACAAGCATGGCAAGGCAAGAAAAGGAATGGCATGGAAAGGCATGACATGACATGGAAAGGGAAGGCATGGCATGGGAAGGCAAGGTATGGCATGGAAAGGAATTTTATCACATGGCAAGGCAAGGCATGGCATGGAAATGCATGGTATGGCATGACATGGCAAGGCAAGGCCATGCAAGGCATGGAAAGGCATGGAAAGGCATGGAATAACATAGTAAGGAAAGAAATGCAAGGCATGGGATGGAATGGAATGAAAAGGAAAGGAATGACATGACAAGGCATGGAATGATAAGGCATGGCATGGAAACGAAAGGCATGACATGGCATGGCATGGCATGGAAAGAAAAGGAATGGCATGGCAAGGAAATGCATGTTATGACTTGGCAAGGAAATGAAAGGTATGTAATGGCATGGAATAGAAAGAGATGACATGGAAATAACACTTCATTGCATGGTAAGGAATTTTGTGATATAAAGTAAAGTCATATTTCCCTAGAAAAAATGTTTTTTATTTCTTGGGATAAGAAATGTTCCTTTTTTTGTGATTCTTGTTTCATTGCAATCCACATTTTGATTTGAGTTTTTCATTGCAATCCACATTTTGATTTGAGTTTTTCATTGCATAATGTTATGGAAAGATATATCTTTATTATAGTATAGGTTAAAATGGGAAGCTACATGGAAATACATGCAAGGAGGGATTAGGCTATTTTAAATCATAGTTGTGTTCTAGGGATTTGTAAATGTAACAACCTATATTTTGGCCTTAGAAGGTTAAAACTTTGATTTTTACTTATATTAATGATTCATTGCTTAGTATTTGTTGGGTTTAGATAGAATCATATAGACATTTGATATGTATACATATGGATCTATTTATGTGTCAGGGGATATTATTTTTATTGCTATATGTTTATGATGATGATACTTTTGTGATTTGTTTAAACATGCAAATTGAAATGTGGAACTTTGGTATGTGGATACTAGTTCATAATTAGGTATAATAGATTCAAGGCATTGTGTAAATAAGAACACATTTATTAATTTAACATTAATACATATAAGGATTCTCATATGAAATTTGTAATGTATATGCATGGATATGAGTTATGTGATATTTAAATGACTATAATATTGAGGTGACCAAGGCAAGTCATAGCAAGGCATGGCATGGTATGGCATGGAATGGAAAGACAATTCAAGGCATGTCATGGGATGACGTGGCATGGCATGGCAAGGAAATACAAGGCATGGCATGGAAAGGTGGGGCAAGGAAATGCATGGCATGACAAGACAAGATAAGGAAAGACATGGCATGGCATGGAAAAGAAAGGAAAGGAAAGTCATGGAAATAAAGTCATGGAAATGAATGTCATGGAAATGAAAAGAAAGGCAAGGCATGACATGTCATAGAAAGTGAAGGAAAGGAAAGGAATGGCATGGAAAGACAAGGCATGGCATGGCATGGCAAGGCATGGAATGGAAAGTCAAGAAAAGACACGGTAAGGAAAGGCATGGAAAGGAAAGGCAAGGTAAAGGAACACAAGGCAAGGGGAGGAAAGGATAGGTATTTATCACATACTTTGTTGTGGATTTCCCATCCACTTTTCATCTTGCACATTCATCCATGGAGTTGGATACCTTGGAATTCACAAATGTGGAGTGGTTGCATGCATGCACATTCTTGGAGGGAACATTCCATGTGGACACTTGGCATTTGAATTGGCTTGATGCCTATTTTTGGTGGTTTGTCTCCTTCATGAGCATTATTTGGTGCATACTACTAATATTTTTAGATAAGGGAAAATTGCTTTGGATAGGCTATTGTCCACATATTGTAACATGGTCAACTATGGATTGAGGAGAGAACTAACTAATTCATTATTATAAAATTTATTTGACTTGTAATGGAGTTAGTTAGAAAATAATAATATTTTATTGTATAATAGAAGAGACTCACTCTACAAATAAGATTTCTCTCTCTCCATTGTAAAGGGTGGATAATTTGGGTATTTAGGAGCTATCCTCTTGGGCTACATTGTAGAACATTTTGGTAATCTTAATGGAGAATTTGAGGTATATTTTGATTTGATGTGAGGCTTTATTGTGCACTCATATTTTATGTGTTGATTTTGTATTAAGAAACCCTTGTAACATGTTGTGATTTCCATTATAATGAACCATTCTTCATTTTGGATAGAGTAATGTGATGTTTCAACTCTCTTGTTTCTATTGTGATTATGTTAGCCTACATGATTGTTAGTATTGGTTCCTAGAGTCTTAAATGTGATGGGTCTTCAATATTTTATCAAATTTAGGTAATGAGAACCATTAATTATGTATGTATTTATCACTTAACAACATTTTTCACCATAATAGATTCATTAATGCATAACACAAGTATTTATAATAAATTTAGAAAAATGAACTATTCTTGCTTTCATATACTTAATTAACACTTTAAAAATAAATTAATCAAATTAAATACATTCATACACACAAAATTCATACACTTTGAAATTCATCCATTCATCAACATAAAATGAAAAATTAATGAGATTAATAAAAAACATGCCATGAAATGTGTGTGTGTGTGGAACATCATCTAAATTGTACATTTTTTACAAAATGGCACCTATTGCCCAATATACAAAATGACAACAAGTGCATTAACATAAAAAACAACCATATGGCGGCCTATATATAAAATGACATTCATTGGTCACTCATTGACCACTACCACCCTCACCACCCCCAGGAGCATCCTAGAAAATGATCTTTCTTCTCTTGCTTGAAGAAGAAGCTCTAGTGGTTTTGGGCTAGGCGTGGTTCGTCACTCCGGAGACCGCACAAAGAAAAAAAAATGTTATAAGTTTTTTTCCACAATGAATTAAAAGTATTACAAAATCGTATCGTGTATGTCAACATAATACAACTCACCACATATGGTACAAACAATCATGAAGGTGTTACCCTCATCCATGAACTTAATCTCTCAGCAATTCCACCCTGCATCAATTACAAGGATTAAATTATGAAATTTAAACAAATATGCATAAAATCAATTGTATCCATGATACATAAAAAAATATCACCCACACATTATCGCACCACGATTGTCTTGGGCCTTGATGGAGAGTCACTAATATGTGGAGCGCTCGATTGTAAAACCTGCTCTTAGGAAACCTCTATTGTGGTAGTATTAGTGGATTACACATATGGAAATGGTGGTGGAGGTGGGTGGCATATGGGTGCATCCACTGTGGATGGATGTGATGGAAGAGCTGGTGTAGATGGGGGGATTGTGGGTGCATCCATTGAGGATGCATGGAATAAGAAATATGTTGTGTGTGGGTGGCGATGGATCCCCACAGATTGTACAAATGATGGAAGAACCCTCATCCTAGAGTGAGGTAACTCAGAAGCCATGGGAAGGTGCCCAGGGAGAGGACTAGTACTAAAACTAGAAAAAATATGGGCAACTTGCATACATATTAATAATATTGAACTATTATTACAAAATAGTAAAATTCAATAGAATAAATACAACAAATTTGAGATTGAAATGGTATTTAACTCNTAATTAGGTATAATAGATTCAAGGCATTGTGTAAATAAGAACACATTTATTAATTTAACATTAATACATATAAGGATTCTCATATGAAATTTGTAATGTATATGCATGGATATGAGTTATGTGATATTTAAATGACTATAATATTGAGGTGACCAAGGCAAGTCATAGCAAGGCATGGCATGGTATGGCATGGAATGGAAAGACAATTCAAGGCATGTCATGGGATGACGTGGCATGGCATGGCAAGGAAATACAAGGCATGGCATGGAAAGGTGGGGCAAGGAAATGCATGGCATGACAAGACAAGATAAGGAAAGACATGGCATGGCATGGAAAAGAAAGGAAAGGAAAGTCATGGAAATAAAGTCATGGAAATGAATGTCATGGAAATGAAAAGAAAGGCAAGGCATGACATGTCATAGAAAGTGAAGGAAAGGAAAGGAATGGCATGGAAAGACAAGGCATGGCATGGCATGGCAAGGCATGGAATGGAAAGTCAAGAAAAGACACGGTAAGGAAAGGCATGGAAAGGAAAGGCAAGGTAAAGGAACACAAGGCAAGGGGAGGAAAGGATAGGTATTTATCACATACTTTGTTGTGGATTTCCCATCCACTTTTCATCTTGCACATTCATCCATGGAGTTGGATACCTTGGAATTCACAAATGTGGAGTGGTTGCATGCATGCACATTCTTGGAGGGAACATTCCATGTGGACACTTGGCATTTGAATTGGCTTGATGCCTATTTTTGGTGGTTTGTCTCCTTCATGAGCATTATTTGGTGCATACTACTAATATTTTTAGATAAGGGAAAATTGCTTTGGATAGGCTATTGTCCACATATTGTAACATGGTCAACTATGGATTGAGGAGAGAACTAACTAATTCATTATTATAAAATTTATTTGACTTGTAATGGAGTTAGTTAGAAAATAATAATATTTTATTGTATAATAGAAGAGACTCACTCTACAAATAAGATTTCTCTCTCTCCATTGTAAAGGGTGGATAATTTGGGTATTTAGGAGCTATCCTCTTGGGCTACATTGTAGAACATTTTGGTAATCTTAATGGAGAATTTGAGGTATATTTTGATTTGATGTGAGGCTTTATTGTGCACTCATATTTTATGTGTTGATTTTGTATTAAGAAACCCTTGTAACATGTTGTGATTTCCATTATAATGAACCATTCTTCATTTTGGATAGAGTAATGTGATGTTTCAACTCTCTTGTTTCTATTGTGATTATGTTAGCCTACATGATTGTTAGTATTGGTTCCTAGAGTCTTAAATGTGATGGGTCTTCAATATTTTATCAAATTTAGGTAATGAGAACCATTAATTATGTATGTATTTATCACTTAACAACATTTTTCACCATAATAGATTCATTAATGCATAACACAAGTATTTATAATAAATTTAGAAAAATGAACTATTCTTGCTTTCATATACTTAATTAACACTTTAAAAATAAATTAATCAAATTAAATACATTCATACACACAAAATTCATACACTTTGAAATTCATCCATTCATCAACATAAAATGAAAAATTAATGAGATTAATAAAAAACATGCCATGAAATGTGTGTGTGTGTGGAACATCATCTAAATTGTACATTTTTTACAAAATGGCACCTATTGCCCAATATACAAAATGACAACAAGTGCATTAACATAAAAAACAACCATATGGCGGCCTATATATAAAATGACATTCATTGGTCACTCATTGACCACTACCACCCTCACCACCCCCAGGAGCATCCTAGAAAATGATCTTTCTTCTCTTGCTTGAAGAAGAAGCTCTAGTGGTTTTGGGCTAGGCGTGGTTCGTCACTCCGGAGACCGCACAAAGAAAAAAAAATGTTATAAGTTTTTTTCCACAATGAATTAAAAGTATTACAAAATCGTATCGTGTATGTCAACATAATACAACTCACCACATATGGTACAAACAATCATGAAGGTGTTACCCTCATCCATGAACTTAATCTCTCAGCAATTCCACCCTGCATCAATTACAAGGATTAAATTATGAAATTTAAACAAATATGCATAAAATCAATTGTATCCATGATACATAAAAAAATATCACCCACACATTATCGCACCACGATTGTCTTGGGCCTTGATGGAGAGTCACTAATATGTGGAGCGCTCGATTGTAAAACCTGCTCTTAGGAAACCTCTATTGTGGTAGTATTAGTGGATTACACATATGGAAATGGTGGTGGAGGTGGGTGGCATATGGGTGCATCCACTGTGGATGGATGTGATGGAAGAGCTGGTGTAGATGGGGGGATTGTGGGTGCATCCATTGAGGATGCATGGAATAAGAAATATGTTGTGTGTGGGTGGCGATGGATCCCCACAGATTGTACAAATGATGGAAGAACCCTCATCCTAGAGTGAGGTAACTCAGAAGCCATGGGAAGGTGCCCAGGGAGAGGACTAGTACTAAAACTAGAAAAAATATGGGCAACTTGCATACATATTAATAATATTGAACTATTATTACAAAATAGTAAAATTCAATAGAATAAATACAACAAATTTGAGATTGAAATGGTATTTAACTCTACACATGATATATGTGATGCAGGTGACTTGTCCACCCCAGGTGGATATTCCTCAACATTGCCTGTTCCCACAACCCATAGAAACATAAGAACATTAAAAATTAGAGGGTGACATAAAATAAATAAATCACTATGGTGAATTTATCAAATTTGACACATACATATGTGTGGGGTAGATTGATTGAGAAGGCTTCCTCTACTACTGCATAAGTGGTGGAGAAATAAATGGATGCATCCATGCGCGTAGAGGGTCTGCTACACAGACATAGAAAATGCAAAACAACATAAAATAAAATATCAACGTAAATATAAAGAATATTTTATAAATATATAACGACAAAGAACATAGAAATGGTTAAGATACTAACCTCCTCCATGAAGCTTCGTTTTCCACTAGACTCAATAGGCCCATAGAAAGTCTACCTACAACTCGAGCATTTATGAGGTTCACATGGACGAATATTATGGTTGTTATCACTGAAACATTGCACACAAATGGTTACAGAAACACAGCAATGCCAACAACAATTAGTTCACCTGCAACACTGAAATGAATTTCAAAAGGAAAAAACTATACAATTGGGAAAAAATTGGCATGCGTAAATTCACCAAAGGAAGTGTGCACATAGTGCACGGGCCAACAAATCCCTTAGAGTGCACAATGCGCCAAATGAACAACTATGTACGACAAAATCCTCACACTTCTATGAACGTCGCCTTTATGTATCTTGTCGGCCCCCCAACCACTTATGGACCAACTCCCAACCTGATTTGACCTTCATATCTGAGTGAAATCTGAATGGGGTGTTTGGCAACGACTAGAGGGTGCCCTAAAAGGCCCCTTGTTCACACCAAGAACCAATTACATTTTTCCTCGAAGAAATTCTATAAATAAGATCCATGGGTGCACTAAGAAACCAAGATCTTCATAGTATTTTTATGCTTCCTCAATTCTCCCTTGAGAATCCTCTTTTCTCTTTGGAGCCTTCAAGCATCATTGCAATAGGCAATTCCACTCACCTCTTGATGGAATAGGCATTGTTATTATTCACCATTTTCCATTTGTCTTCCATTGTAAGAAGAGCTCTCCATTAGGGAACTCAAGAGCCCTCCCAAGGAGGAAGAGGGGACTCATAAGTCCTCATTTTTCTCTACGGTGTTTTTCCTACTAATCTATTGATCCATTGGTAGCATTATGTTGGTCATTGGTTGATTTTTATGGTTCTAAGTTTCTCATGCTTTCTAAATTTTATTTCTTAGTTGTTTTAGTTTATTTCTTTGTTTATACATGTGTTTGTCTTGTTTAACCCACTCACAAATTTCTCTCTTGTCTAGCAGGCCCATATAGACATGAAAGTGTTGTTGTTTTGCTCACCCAAGTGAAAAAACTAACACAATAGATTGGAGACCATACTGGGGATAGGTATCAAATTCCACGCTATTTGGGCTTATAGAGCACTTATTTTTAATCAATTTGTCTTGCAGGTACCAAAACCAGTCTAGCCCAACCTGTCAAAGGCAAAATTCAGAGCTAGAGGAGGAGTATTTCACTCGAAAATTTCTCCCTCGACGTGTGACAGGAAGTGCACATATTTTCCTGCCCACAGGCACACACTTTGCACACTATGTGTGCCACACAATTATTTTCTCTGTGCATTGTGCGCCCGATACGCACCTGTTAGAATTGTAACCCGTGCACATATCTAGTTTTTCAAAATTGTAAGGTTTTTTATGATGATTTGAAGGCCCCTAGCCTTCACATTTTTGCTTTCATGCACTTTGTAAAGAAAATGCACTCCACTTACAATCCTTTCCCATATGAAATGTTAGCTAAACATAGGCACTTTGGGGGAACATATTTAGGAGAGGAAAAAATCCCTTAATGAAAATATTTAGGAGAGGAAAAAATCCGCCCTAGGGATCCTCTTATTTTCTTTTGAAGTCATCTTAAAGTTGTAAGGGCCCATACATGCCCACATGTTGCAAACTTAGGATAGTTTCTTGAAATTTCTTTCTTAGTTTGCATCACAATCTAGGGAATTTTAAAGATGAAATTAACGGGCCCATACATTCCCACATGCTTGCAATCTAGGATAGTTTTCAATCTTTCTTAGTGTAAACAACATTTAGGGAATTTAGAGGAGTTGTAAGGACCCATATGTCCACATGCTAGTTCTTTAGGTATTTTAAAATTATGCAAGGTTGTACCAATGACACTTAGTAAGATAGGTAACAAAGATTTGGAAGGACCAAAATAAGTCCACATGTTGCAATCTCACACCTAACTTATTAAAAACTTGGCACACGTTTTTTCACTAGATCACACACAAAGTCACTCCTCACTCACATAATTTCTACTTTGAATAGTGGAGGTTGAAGTAGGTTTTCTCCAAAGGAATTATGAAACGTCCCACTTCTTCTTTTGGAAATTATCCACATCCATTAATTCAAACGAGATTGGTTCACACCCCCAATCTCTCAACCCACCACATCTATTTTTTTTGTAAAAAATCACTAAATTTTCCTCCATAAGAGGTGCCAATTTATTTTTTTTAGTCTAGGTAGGATCTCAGGTGTAGGCATCCAAATAACCCCCCGTTATATGGTTCTCACATTTTCAAACATTATAAGTTGACAAAAGGGAACTTTCAAAATCCTCCAAGTCAAGTGTTCCTACACCATAAGGCAGGGAGATACCCGTGAAGGGTTCAAGGCCAAGGTCTAGTTGTTCTATGTGTCCCCCCTTGAGTCACCCAACTCTTGGAAGGGATCCAGCCTATGACCCATTACTAAGGCCAAAAATCTAAATGTTGCACTTTGACTAAGGTACCTAGTGACCAACATTTAGGACATCTACCCAGGTGGAAATTGTGAGTTGCAATTGCACATTGATAAGATTTTGTGTGGCTATTGGGAAATATCGCCAACTCTTTCGGGATATGCACCCTCTACCCCTCATTATAACTGATTATTTCATTCTTCACTAGTTCCTCTTCCAATGGATTCAATCCCCACTATTGATTTCTTTTGGAAGTTCTAGTGCTATTTGAGAGGAAGGATGATACATATTTTAGGACACGAGCATTTACTTTTATTTGTTCCCCCACGTGGACAAAATACACCTACCCACATGTTTTCTTATTTACAGTTGATATATGTATGATGCTCATTTGCTTACATACAATTGTGAGTGGTACTATATTGTGAAGGTCCAAATTATACAAAGCTCTTGTTCATTTATTTATCTTATCACCATTTGCACACATTCACTTTGCTAGTTAGACACCATAGGGGACCCACATAATCCATGTCGTTCTAGACACTTGCAAAATATTCCTCCTATTCTCGGAGGAGTCCCTAGTCTTTCCAACTCACTAGCTCAACCATCTCACACCCTCGTGAGTGATATTATTTTGGGATCAACTTTAATTGGTTCCACTTTGATTGGGTTCAATTCCCAAGGCCACCCATCCACTATTTCCTCTACACAAGGAGGCAGAGGGAAAAATTCTTCTCAAGGGAGAAGTACCACCCCATTCAATCCCTCTCAAGGGACAGGTCCACCACCTACTCACACGATGGCTGGAACTAATCCTCCACCAAATATCCCTATTCCATACTTGGCATCCCTTAACATTCCTGATTTAACCAAACTCACGAATGATCCCATTTTGCATGACCCCACTTGGCCCAATATGCCTACCAAACTACCTACATATATTCCAAAGTTTGAAGGAAAACCAGGGGATGATCTTGATGACCATGTTATGACCTTCCACTTATGGTGCTCTTCAAACAACATCATGGATGATTACATCCGATCAAGGTTGTTTCAATGAACTCTCACTGGTTCCTCAACCAAATGGTATGTGGATGAAAAATCAGGGTCTGATGCGACCTTTGAATCATTGGCCAAGGACTTTTTGTCCTTTTTCCAACTACCAATTCACCATGATACTGGATTATAACTCCTCTCATATTTCAAAGAAACTACTACTATCCATATATCCAATCACATCCATGGATGGCGTTGGCACCGTAGTTTGTGCAAAGCGGAAACCACCAAAGAACAACGTCTTGATTGGTTCCTCATATCACTTGTCTCTGTTATTTCCAAGGATGTCCCATCCACCTTCCCTCAGACATAGGAGGAGGACATCAACAAGGCTCAACAGTTTGAACTCATCTATGCTCAGTCAGGTTACTTATACACAATGTTTTCTGATGCACCCAGACCCACACCATTTTTCTAGGACAAACCTGGGATGTCCCACATTGCAGATGGGTTGATTGGTTCCGTGACACACCAACAACCTTACAACCAACCACCACCTATTTATGGTGCACCTCAATATCTACAACCCTATGGAGTGCCATCTTATTACCCTCTTCCCCCTTACCAACAACC